>WNWU01011703.1:0-13006 GCA_012654045.1 Ptyas mucosa
AGGTAAATTGAGGACCCAGTTTGTGGGGGCAATAAGCTGACTTTGTATAAATATACAAAAGTATGAAGGCTATTGCTTAGCGCATTGTAAGCCGCCCTGAGTCTCCGGAGAAGGGCGGCATATAAATCAAATTTTTAAAAAAAATAGATATAAACTAATCAAGGAGAGAAGCAACCTGGAATGAAGGAGAAACTTCTTTACAGTGAGGACAATTAGCCAGTGGAACATCTTGCCTTTGGAAGTCGTAGGTATTTCATCACTGGAGGTTTTTAAGAAGAGACTGGACAGTCACTTGTCTGAATTGGTGGAGTGTTTCCTGCTGAAGCAGGGGGTTGGATTAGAACAGGGGTCTGCAACCTTAAACACTCAAAAGAGCCATTTGGACCCATTTCCCACAGAAAAGAAAACACCGGGAGCCACAAAACCCTCCCCGTGCCTGACTATTTCTTGAGCGGCCACAAAACTAGCATATGTAGTTGAATCAAACATTCTGTTTTCTTCTGAAACTTTCCTTTTCTTGGATTTTTATCCATGGTTGGGGGTTGAAAAGCTCAATAAATCCCATCCCAGTGGGTGTCGCACACTGGCTGTTGTGATGCATATTTTGAGTGACAGGGAGCCGCAGCAGAGGGGTTTAAAGAGCCACATGCGGCTCCAGAGCCGCAGGTTGCTGACCCCTGGACTAAAAGATCCCCAAGGTCCCTTCCAACTTTATTCTGATTGAACTGAGACTTGCCTGTATACAAGACAGTATGGATTACATACTGGTCAGTTTAGTTAAGATGCTGGTCTAAGAGCCAAGAGATCGAGTTCTAGTTCCTCCTTACGCATGACAGCCGGCTGGGTGATTTTTGAGCCAATCTTGCACTCTCAGTCCAACCCACCTCACAGGGTTGTTGTTGTTGTTGTGGGAAAAATAGGACGAGGAAGATGTATGTTCACCGCTTTGGATTACTTATAAAGTAAAAAAGGCAGGATAAAAATGCAATAAATAAAAGAAGAGAATCTAGCAACCCTTGCTAGAGGAACTAGTACAAGAAATAACAGGTGCAAGCTGCAATTATCTCTATTTTGCTTAAATAGGAGGAGGAATTCTCTCATACAGGTAGTCCTTGATTTATGACCACAACTGGGATTAGAATTTCTATTGCTAGCAAACAAGGTGCTTGTTAAGTGAATCACACCCAATCTTATGACCATTTTTTTAGCATGGCTATTAAGTGAATCATTGTAGTTGTTAAGAGCCCTGGTAGCGCAGCAGACTAAAGCACTGTTATTAACCTCAGCTGCCTGCAATTACTGCAAGTTCAAATCTCACCAGGTTGACTCAGCCTTCCATCCTTTCAAAGGTAGGTAAAATGAGGACCCGGATTGTGGGGACAATAAGCTGACTTTGTATAAAATATACAAAAGTATGAAGGCTATTGCTTAACGCATTGTAAGCCACCCTGAGTCTCCGGAGAAGGGCGGCATATAAATCAATTTTAAAAAAAAAAGTGAATCATGCAGTGTTGAAGTCAATCCGGCTTCCGCCATTGACTTTGCTTTGTCGGAAGCTGGTTGGGAAGATCCCAAGTGATGATCTCAGGCTGCTACAACCATCGTGAATACATACTGGTGGCCAAGGATGCTGCTACGATTGCAAGTGTGAGGATCAGTCGTAAGTCAATTTTTTTCAGTGCTGCTGTGGCTTTGAACAGTTGCTAAATGCAGTTGAGGATTTCTTGCACTACGTTCTTTACAACACCCCTTCAGGAGGGTTTTAGAAAGAAGCTAGGCAGCCATCTCTCATGGATGGTTTCAATGTTTGGAAAGGTTTTATAGATTCCAGAGGGTCAGATTAGATCAGGAGTGTCAAACTCAATTTCATTGAGGGCTTCATCAGGGATGTGTTTGACCTGGGGGGGGCTGGGGGGGCGTGACCAGGGTGGGTGTGGCCGGGGTGGGTCTGGTCAGCTCAATGTCACATGTGTTAGGGGCACCTGTGGTAGCCCGGGCAGGGATAGGGGGATCCACTGTCTCCAGCGGAGGAAGGTGAGACTAGGGAGAGCGCCAAATTCTCGTCTTCCAGAGGAATGGCTCGTTAATACAATTATGTAAAAGTAAAAAGTTGAGGTTTGATGTTAATGCCTTATTCTATTGCACCAAAGGGAGTAGGAAGTTAATGCCTTTTTGTCTTTTTCCCCTTTATCTTATGATTCATGATGAATGTATTTTTATGAGGACTATGATCATGATTTATCACTTAAATCTTTTTTCCACACTGAGAGCTTATGCACCGAAGACAAATTCCTTCTGTGTGCAATCACACTTGGCCAATAAAGAATTCTATTCTATTCTATTCTATTCTATTCTATTCTATTCTATTCTATTCTATTCTATTCTATTCTATTCTATTCTGTCGTTCACTTTTTCCCTTGCCCTTCGCCTTCCCTATTTTCCCTACTATTTACTTTTGTATTTTCTTCGTAGGCTATATTATAAACTAATAAAAGCTATTTTTAAAAAAAGTATCCATATACAGCAGTGATGGCTAGCCTTTTTGTCGTTGAGTGCGCGATAGCGCGCCCATGTGCCCGCACTTATAATGCAATGCAGGCATGATCCCCCCTGCGTGCCCCGCCACCGCACATGCACACACGATACCCCCCTCCTGCGCATGCACGCATGACCCCCTGCATGCACCCCGCCCGCCCCAACCATTTTTTGCTTCCAGGTTGGTGCATGGGGTGCCCCATTTTGGGCCTGGAAGGCCTCCTGCACCAACCTGGAAGCCAAAACGGGACGCGGGGGCACGGTGCAAGACCCCAAAATGCAATGCGAGTGCCCCCCCCACGCATGCACCCCGCCCCCATGCATGCACGTGCGCATCCCTCACATACATCCTACCCCCCCCCAGCATGCTCAGCAGAGACCCAACAACCAGCTGGCTGGCAGGAGACGTGCACATATGTGTGGTGGAGCTGGGCTGGAGCGATGGCTGACGTGCCCGCAGAGAGGGTTCTGCGTGCCACCCGTGGCACCTGTTCCATAGGTTCGCCATCACGGATATGTGATATTGCAACTGGTGCAATTAGCAGCTGCCAGGTGACTGAGGGTGCAAGATGTAGAAATTGTTTATTTTTTATATTGGAAAGTTCTACACTCTGGCTGATATCAAGCCCAAGAACAATGTGTGGGGTTAATTCTGAATAGTTACTTTATTATTGTTCGCCTAAAGGCCAGAATAATCTAAGATCATCTTCCAGTGAGATTCCTTGAGATCAGTTGGAGCACATGGCTATCATTGAAAGAGTTTTTCAAGTGATAACCTTAAAAAGTCTCTACATATTTAAGCCACCATTTAGCTATTGCTTCCGGTTTTACTCTGTGTTTGCTTTTATTTATGTGTTCTCACACTCATTGATGACATAGTATTACACTATAGCCGTGATGGCGAACCTATGGCACGCGTGCCACAGGTGGCACGCGGAGCCATATTGGTGGGCACGCAAGCGTTCCCCTAGCTCAGGTCCGGCATGCATGCACACACTGGCCAGCTGATTTTCAGGCCTTCTAAGCCCACCAGAAGTCGGGAAACAGATTGTTTCTGGCCTCCGGAGGGCCTCCAGAGGGGGTAGGGATGGCGGTTTTTGCCCTCCCCAGGCTCCTAGAAAGGCTCTAGAGCCTGGGGAGAGTGAAAAACGGGCCTACCGGGCCATCGTGTGCCAAAAGCAGGGGGGAGTTCGGGGGGATGGGACACATTGAATTATGGGTGTGGGCACGCATGCGCATGACCCCCTGCGCTCCCCCTGCTTTTGGCACGCGATGGCAAAAAGGTTAGCCATCACTGCACTATAGAATAGAATAGAATAGAATAGAATAGAATAGAATAGAATAGAATAGAATAGAATAGAATAGAATAGAATAGAATAGAATAGAATAGAATAGGATTTTTATTGGCCAAGTGTGATTGGACACACAAGGAATTTGTCTTGGTGCATATGCTCTCAGTGTACATAAAATAAAAGATTATCTGTTGAAATGCAATGAGCGAAATCATCCACTTGAGGATTCTCAAATTTTGCACCTACTTCCTAAATCAACATGCCTGTGTGAGCTAATGGGGGCCTTTTAAGAAGGTTTGATCTGTGTTTTCCTGGTGCTTTTTTTCTAGCCTCCTTTAGATCATTGCAGGAAGTCTTGGCCTAGCCCTGTTTTTCATCAATTGGAGGAGTTAATTGGGTTGGGCAAGGAGAGGAGAAGGCAACTCCCAAAGATCTTCATTCTCTTGACTATTATGTAAGGCCAACTTGCTTTTTCTTGTCTATGGTATTCTTTCTGGGTGCTAGAGTTGCAATTTTACTCCAGACCAGTCTTTTCTCAAACTTAAGTAACTTTAAGATGTGTGGAGTTCTACTTCTAGAATTCCCCAGCCAGAATTCTGGGAGTTGAAGTCCACACATCCTATAATTACCACTCTGAGAAACACCGATCTAGATCTCACACATAATTAACTGTAGGTACAGAAAGACGTATTATTGCTATTGTCATTTGTTGTCATTCTTTGCAGTTCTCTTGAGTTGGAGCATTGTTCTCTGCAAGTTCTGGCTCCTGAAGGAAGTCCCAGCTGGAGTCTCCTTCAGCTAATGGGTGAAAGAGGCTGTACCGTTTCGGAGTTGACAGAATTGCTGCAGTCCTTGCAACATACCGAGGCACTTCAGTTGCTCAATCCAAGTGAGTTTTAAGTTCTTGGCCTAGGCCACCTCTTAATAAAAGAGCCTTGGATAGTACAGTGGTCTAAAGCACCCTGTTATTAACACCAGCTGCCTGCAATTATTGCAGGTTCGAATCTCACCAAGGCTCAAGGTTGACTCAGCCTTCCATCCTTTCTAAGGTAGGTAAATTGAGGACCCAGTTTGTGGGGGCAATAAGCTGACTTTGTATAAATATACAAAAGTATGAAGGCTATTGCTTAGCGCATTGTAAGCCGCCCTGAGTCTCCGGAGAAGGGCGGCATATAAATCAAATTAAAAAATAATAATAATAATAATCACGTTACTACAAGTTGCATCTTGGACTTAAAACTTGCAATTATATTGGCTTCCATCTAATAACTAAGCGAATCCAAAAGACTTTGCAGTCTGTCAGGGAAGGAAGAAAAGATGGCAACCTTTCTGTGACTTGGACAGGTCAACTTATGACCAGTCACTTAGGAACAAGTCGAGTTACAATGGACCCAAAAAAAGGATTCATGATGTTTATTCGAAGTTCTGACATGGAATCACCCATCTCCTACAGTCACATGACTTTTCTGAGCTAGGGTTCCTTAGAAATTAAGCAGCACAAACTTAGTCCCGGCAAACCTCTTTAAGTCATATGGCTGTAAACTACTTTCATTTACAGACTGCAAGGCTTGATAAACAGTCTTTCAGAGGAAGGTTATCAACATCCAGCTATCTCACGTAGAATGCTGCCAAAGAGCTAATTTCCAGACGCAGGGCAGGGCCAAGCTTGGCACAGAGTCACAAACAGAATTTTCAAATCTGGAGTCAGACAGATGAACTAATTGCTTCCTGTAAAAGCTCACGTCCCGTTCGCTTCTCTTTTATGTCTTATGGGAGGGGCCAATCATCTCCAAGCCTTACTCCCAAGTCGACCCTGTTTCCTTAATTGTTCCTGTCTCCTGGCAGCTCTGCGCATGCGGACAATGGGAACAGGCTCCCGCTGTTCTTCTGCCTCGCTGATGTCAGACTCCAGAGACTCCGGAGGCAGCAAAGAACTACCAGATGGCCTTGGCCCCAGGGGTGAAATCTAAATCTTTTTGCTACTGGTTCTGTGGGCGTGGCTTAATTAGTGGGCGGAACTTGGTGGTAAAGTGACTGGGTGGGCGTGGCCAAGTCAATGTTACTTCTTTGCCCTTTTTTAACCTACAAAACACAACACAATACAACTGGCTCACCCACAATGTAAAAGCTAGACCCAAAATGGCCCCTGCAACAAGCAGGAACCTCACACAGCCACAAAAAGCCCAAAAAAACAACTTTCACACTTTACACACACACAACACAACACAGCAGGCTCACCCACAATGTAAAAGCAGCTGTGCTAGACCCAAAATGGCCCTTGCAACAAGCAGGAACCTCACACAGGCACAAAAAGCCCAAAAAACCAACTTTCACACTTTACACACACAAAATTCCACATACAGCTTTGTGAGATTTCGTGTGTTTGTGTAGTTAGAGTGAAACACTACAGAAACACACTAAATCTCAGAAACCTGCACAAATATTATTTTATTTTATTTTATTTTTATTTTTATATAAAAGCAGCTAAATTTAAAACTTCCTAAACTTTAAATGGCTAGGTCTAAAAAAAGAACAACTAAAAAAAACCCCCCAATTAACTATTTTTTTTTAAAGCTCCTAAAGAGGAAAAAAACTTACTCAATAGAACAGGGGTCTCCAACTTTGGCAACTTTAAGACTTGTGGACTTCAACTCCCAGAATTCCTCAGCCAGCTTTGCTGGGAGTTGAAGTCCGCAAGTCTTAAAGTTGTCAAGGCAGGCAGGCAGGCAGATAGAGCTGCTCACCGATGAGCTTGATTGCAGGCAGGGAGTTGCTTGCTGATGGAATGGATTGCAGGTATTACAGCAGGCGAAGCAAGGCAGGCGTTGCGACCAGCAACTAAGGTAAGCAAGCTGGGAGGGGAAGGGTGGAGGGATTTTTGCTAGTTAGCTAACCGCAGGCAACTCAGCTGGGATCGTCAGAGCTTGGATCGTCAGAACCATTTAAAAGGAAAAAAGTTTTTTGTGCTTGGCTCAGTCAGGCGGCTCAGCTGGGCATGGGGAGTGGGGGCAGGGATTTTTGCTACCAGTTCTCCGAACTGCCCGCCGGCATCGCTACCTACTCGCCTGAGCCCGTCCGAACCAGGAGCATTTCACCGCTGCTTGGCCCCCTCTCTGCCTCCGACTCAGAGCCATCGTCCGAGATTTCCCCAAGTCTCCAGGAATGGCCCATGTTCCTCCCCAACCTCCTCACTGTCCGAATCTGCTGCCAAATCTGTTGGCTGCTGGTGGGTCACAAAACTGACTCCATTTTGGACACTCGGCAACCAAACCACCTTTACAGCTGTTGGAAGCATCCTGTAGTCACATGACCATGTTCATTTTTTCCTAAAACCAGCGTTTATTTCCAATTTCCAGAAAAAAATGCCCCGTGGCAAACAGTGGATTTGCCTTAACTACCACTGCATTTGATTTTCAACTGTCACAATAAAGGTGGTAAAACTTACTTTATGATCATCACGACTTGTGACCGAAATTGCAGGCTCCATTACGGTCGTAAGTTGAGGACTACCTGTACATCTTCCAGTTTAGTGTGCATCTATTTAAGCCTTGCCTCCCTGTTAGAAAGAGTCTTCGGGATTCTGCCAGTGAAGAGTCAGATTGCTTTTTGTGAATTAAACGTCACACTCATATGACATGATAATCCACAGTAAATCTACACAGACAAGTGATTCATTTATAAATTGCTTAATAAAATCAATTCTTTTTTTGCATAGATTGCAAAAAAAAAGAAAAGTTAATTTTTTATAATGCTCAATAATGGAGCATCTACTTTGTCCCAAAGTCAATTTCCAAATGATATAAATATAGTTCAAAAGAATGTAAACGTCAATAAATATTGCATCTTATTTCATAGTTGAATAGATGCATGTAGTAACTTCTTTCCCAAATGTAACAATTATAGAACACTATATGAACATATGCTTAAATGAAGCATTAATCTCATTGCATCTCAAACAATAGGATGCCTTTTCCATATAAATGCAGTGGAGTCTAATAAGTCTAATGAAATATTATTTTTGTTGAATAAGGTGTTATCTAAGATACCTGGAATTTTTGATATTGATGTTAACACCACTTCCATTGTTGCTTGATTATCTTTTCTAGGATTTTCCCAGCCATTGATGTTAAACTGTAGTTTCCTGGTTCCACTTTTTCCCCTTCTTGAATGACTGGAATGACATCAATTCTTTTCCAGTTTGGCAGTTCCCCTCTGCTCCAGGATCTCTGAAACATTTTGTTCAGTGGTTCTGAGATCACATCTTCCAGCTCTTACAGATTTCCTTAGCCTTTTACTATTATATTGTATTTTCAATTTGTCCTGTATGCTGTCTTGAGGGTTTTTTTTTAATGATTAGACAGACTTACAAACCCAACGCACAATTAAATATGCAAGCAAGCAAACTTCAGTGTGTTTATATAATTAGCTTCCTTTTTGTTAAATGTAGATTGGTCTTATCTTTTTCATAGGTATAAAGATCATGGTAGAACCAGAATCCCAAGCTGTTTTATCTGGCCAGATGGTGAAACTAAGCTGCTGGGCAACAGGATATCCTCTCCTATATTATCAGTGGTTTAAAGAGAAAAAAATGGTAAATAAATATACTAGAATGTAAGTGGTAGCTTCTAAAATGTAGAAAATTTTGGACCGTATTAAATGCAATGTTCTTTTTCTAATGTTTTTATTAGGACTTTTGAGGACCATAAAAGTATTGAAAGTATTAGTATATAAAATTAAACATAAAAGAAAAGGAAAAAAAGAAGACATGGAAAATAAAAAAATAAGCAAGCATAGAATTGTGACTTTTAACCTTCTTTTCATCAAGTATTTGCCATTTTAATTTTCCCCTCCCTCTTTAAGACTTTTTCATCCCCAAACACATAAATCATCAATTCAGTCTTTTTTTTCATTGAACAAAAGGTCCATATAAGGTTTCCAATTTCATATTGAATATAATTTTCATTCATCTTTTCCTTACAATATAAGGCTTATGGGATGTTAGACTCCTATGTATTCTGTGCAGTGGTGAAATCCAATTTCTTTTACTACTGGTTCTGTGGGCGTGGCTTGGTGGGCGTGGCTTGGTGGGCGTGGTGTGGCTTGGTGGGTGTGGCAGGGGAAGGATACTGCAAAATCTCCCTTCCCACCCCACTCCAGGGGAAGGATACTGCAAAATCTCCATTCTCACACCACTTCAGGGGAAGGATACTGCAAAATCTCCCTTCCCACCCCACTCCAGGGGAAGGATACTGCAAAATCTCCCTTCCCACCCCACTGGGGCCAGTCAGAGGTGGTATTTGCTGGTTCTCCGAACTGCTCAAAATTTCCGCTACCGGTTCTCCAGAACCTGTCAGAACCTGTTGGATTTCACCCCTGATTCTATGTAAAGATAATCCTTGATTTACGAAATCCCTCAGCACACTAGAGCAGGGGTGTCAAACTGGATTTTTTTGAGGGCTAGATCAGCATTGTAGTTCTCTTCTGTGGGCTGGCGGGGGGGAGGGAGAAGGGACAGTTACCTCCTGCAACATCCTGCTGGCTGAAAATGGGCGACAGGGGCCTTGCGCAACACCCCCCTTGGTGCGGCCTGTTTTTGGCCTCCATGGCCTGCAGCACTGCTGGCTGAAAATGGGCCACGGTGGGGGGGGGCTCATGCAACCCCCCTGTGGCCCATTTTTGGCCTCCACGGCCTCCTGCAGCATGGTGTCACCTGAAAATGGACCACGGGGGGCCTCGCGCAGCCCGTTTTGGCTGGCAGAGGCACCACGGGCTGATCCTTTGATATTTCTAGGCCAGCTCTGCGGGCCAGATCTAAGCAGCCCATGGGCTGGATCCGGCCTGCGGGGCTTGAGTTTGACACCCTGTGCTAGAAGAACAGATTTCAAATCAGCATTCTTGTGATTGTTCTCCCTCCTAGTGGGGCAGGAGAGGGTCTGGTCCTGCCTGGTGTGGTGCGGTTTATGACAACTCACTGTGGACAACTTGCCACAGCCGACTTGCCTCGGCCATCTCACTGCGGCCAACTCGCCACGGGACAATTCAATGCGGCTTAACTCAAGAGAGAGACAAGTAGAATTGCAGCGGGCCTTGTCTTGTGACAGGTTTGAACCTTCTCAAGTTAGAAGTCCTCAAGGCTGGGGAGAGCTGCAATTCTACTTGTCCCTCTCTTGAGTTATTTCGTGTTGAATTGTCCCGCGGCGATTTGGCTGCGGCAAGTTGGCCACAGTGACTTGGCTGTGGAGAGTTGTCTCATTTTGGGTGTGGTGGGAGCAAGGGTGGGTTACCTTTTCTACCAGTTCGCAACGGGCCCGTGTGTGCGTGCTCACTTCGCTCGTACACATGCACGCTCTTCTGCGATGCGCAGAAGCGTTCTGATGACATCGGGGTCGGTGGGTGGAGCCTCACGCCAGTTTTACCACCGGTTCTATAGAACCGCTGCAAACGGGGGGCAACCCACCACTGGGTGAGAGGCTTGGTCTCTCTCCCTCATCCAGGCCCTCTCTACAATGGTCCACTTAACGATCACAACTGGGAGAGCCTGGATTGAGTTTTTTGAGCAAAGCAGTCACATGGCGGATTTCAGGCCCAGTTGTGATTGTAAGTAGAGGACTACCTGTATCTTATTTATTATTTGAGCGAGATGGATGGCAAACAAATTTAATGAATAAGAAATTTTTTTTTAAATGTTTTCATTTTATTTATACTGTTTATCCCACCTCTCTTTTGTGAGCTGAGTGTGACACTGTATGCAGAAGTGTTTCCGGATTTTATTTTCATGACCACTTCTCAACTGTGCACTGGGCAGAATTGTAACTTGAGAAAAACATCTCAGGCAAGCTTCCCTAGGTGTCGTGAGGATAAAGGGAGGGAGGATGAAAGCATATTGAGACCTGAAAGATTCTGCTACAGGTAGTCCTCAATTTACAACAGTTCATTTAGTGACCATTCAAAGTGACAAAGGCTGTGAAAAAAGTGACTTATGGCCATTTTTCACAGTTACCACCTTTCCAGCATCCCCATGATCATGTGATCAAAATTCAGATGATTGGCATCTAATTATATTTATGACTTTTGCTGTGTCCCAGGGTCATGTGATCACCTTTTGCGACCTTCTGATGAGCAAAGTCACCCGAAGCCCGAATCACTTAACAACTGGGTTACTAACTTATCAACTGTGGTGATTCACGTAACAACTCAGGCAAAAAGGTTGGAAAATGGGGCAAAATTCACTTAACAAATGCCTCACTTAACAACAGAAATTTTGTGCACAATTGCGATTGTAAGTTGAGGACTACCAGTAGTATATTTATATCAATAAAAGTAATATAAAACTGCATGACTTTAGTCTCCTAGTCCCAGGGGTGAAATCCAGCAGGTTCTTGTTGTGGCTCCGACCCCCGAGGCCATCGCATCGGAGGAAGAAGGCTCCGAACATGAAGGAGAGGAGCCAGCCAGGCCTCCCTCCCCCGGCCCCTCCTCTCTGGCAATTCCTCAGCTGCTGGCCGAAGGAGAGGAGATTAGCCAGGAGCCAGGTGTCTCCGATCGGTCGGAAAGTGATGAGGGAGACAGGCTGTGGCTGGACCCACGTCAGCGTCGGCGTGCTAAAAGATCCCAGCAAATGAGGAGGCGTGCCAGGGATTAGCTGAGTCACTGGACCACACCCCACAGGCTATATAAAGGAGTGGCATGGCAGTTTGAAGTCTGTGACGGATAAAGTTTCATTCTTGTTAGTTTCTTGGTGTCAAACCTCAGTTGGCTTCAAGGATTGGAATTTGGACTGTGTTTTTCCCAGCTGGTGTGTATGTGTTTGTTATCTGGTGAAGGAATACCCCTCCCCCCGTTTAGTAAAGAACTTGGCAGCCTGTTCCCATAGGGCTGCCCAAGCCTTGATAACGAAACCTCCGTGTGTGCCAGTCATTTAACCCTTGTCTGTCTGTGTGGGTTTGTGCGTGTGGGGGACGGGGACAGAACAGTTCTGACAGGTTCTGGAGAACCAGTAGCGGAAATTTTGAGTAGTTCGGAGAACCGGCAAATACCATCTCTGGCTGGCCCCAGAGTGGAGTGGGAATGAAGGTTTTGCAGTATCCTTCCCCTGGAGTGGGAATGGAGTGAAAATGGAGATTTTGCAATATGGTGGGAATGGAAATTTTGCAATATCCTTTCCCTGCCACGCCCACCAAGCCACGCCCACAGAACCGGTAGGGAAAAATTTTGGATTTCACCCCTGCCTTGTCTGGTCTATATTTGAGGGGTTTATTTTATTTAAACCAGTTTATTCGGCCATTTATTCGAGGAGCCTGAGTGGTGTAGCAGGCTAATGCCTCCTACTAAGGCAGCATTTAACATCCAGCTGCCTGCAATTACTGCGAGTTCTAAACTCACCAGGCTCAAGGTTGACTCGGCCTTCCATCCTTTCTAAGGTGGGTAAAATGAGGACCCGGTTTGTGGGGGCAATAAACTGACTTTGTATAAATATACAAAAGTATGAAGGCTATTGCTTAACGCATTGTAAGCCGCCCTGAGTCTCCGGAGAAGGGCGGCATATAAATATAATTTTTTTAAAAAAAATCCATCTCACACAAGGTGTGAGGGGTTGACATCATGATACTATCCTGGCTACAGGCCTATTACAAAATATTTCCCAAGTTCTTATTTTTAAGTTATTTTGAAAACTTAAGTGGGATAAAATGTATGGTAAAATAACCCCATTTCTTAAAGCCAGCATACCATTTTTTCAGTGCCCATGATTTTTAAAAGAAACGTGTTTTTCATATTTGAGGAATAGTAATTTCACAGGGAAAATCAGTATATTGCAGGGATCTTGGCAGCACTCAGAAAAATGTTGAATGAGTCTTTATAGTATGCAACTAAAATATGAATTTAACTGGTTTCTTTTTGGACAAAACATTTCTATGACACTAAGCAGCTTTAAATAAGGACCTGTGGATACTAAATGATTCCATTATTGGTAAACACTTGCATTTGGCAGAACTTGAAATTTCACTATTGTTGAAGTTAAAGTACTCTTCATGTAATATTTTGATTTTGATTTTGATCTGGGTCTATATAGTATGACATTTTCCCATTCTCAAAAGTACACTTCACATCTAAAATAGGTATTTATTTAATTAATTGAATTAACATTATGATGTGTGCATGGAAATATATACATATATATA
>WNWU01011707.1:0-10407 GCA_012654045.1 Ptyas mucosa
TAAGTAAGTAAGTAAGTAAGTAAGTAAGTAAGTAAGTAAGTAAGTAAACAAACTAACTAACTAACTAACTAACTAATTAACTCATAATGGTATTCCGATGCTATGAAAGCAGAAGTACTTTTCTAGTTTTATTTCTGAATTTGGCTGGATATGCAACTCCTGAACCTTTTAGCCAAATGACAAGTAGGTCAAGTTCTCAAAACTCATGTGATGTCTGGTTTAACTGGTTTGTTCCAGAATTAGATAACATGTTGCAATAAATCTAACCCATGTATTTCTTATGACC
Organism: Ptyas mucosa; assembly: GCA_012654045.1. Taxonomy (NCBI): domain Eukaryota; kingdom Metazoa; phylum Chordata; class Lepidosauria; order Squamata; family Colubridae; genus Ptyas; species Ptyas mucosa. The sequence goes on from WNWU01011707.1 coordinate 287, forward strand.
CCTATTTAATTTCATACTAAATCTTTTTAGAAGAAAAAGATACTGAAATTCAAACATTTACTCTTTTATTTAATTTAATTTAATTTTATTTAACTTTTCATAGCTCAGAAGAAAACAGTAGCAAATTTATAGCTGGCTGACAAATCGTACTCAATGATACTTATTCTGCATCGCTTTTTTACTTTCATAGATTTTTATCACTTTTTTCCACAACTTATTTTCAGATGTTTAACATGTGCTCTTCTGTACTAAATCTTTTGAGAAGGAAAAGATACTGGAATTCAAACATTTAGTCTTTTTTATTTCATTTCAAGTGACTTAATGAATCTGTCGCTAAATAGCCTCACATAAAAAATTTTCATTGCTTTTTTTCCTTTATACACACACACCTACAGACACACTAAACATCTAAACATCATAAAGGAGTTTGTACTTTAACTTTTCATAGCTCAGAAGAAAACAGTAGCAAATTTATAGCTGGCTGACAAATCGTACTCAATGATACTTATTCTGCATCGCTTTTTTACTTTCATAGATTTTTTATCACTTTTTTCCACAACTTATTTTCAGATGTTTAACATGTACTCTTCTGTACTAAATCTTTTGAGAAGGAAAAGATACTGGAATTCAAACATTTAGTCTTTTTTATCTCATTTCAAGTGACTTAATGAGTTTGTCATTAAATAACTAAACATAAAAAAAATCATTTGATTTTTTTTTTGTTTATACACACACACGTACAAAGACGTTGAACATCTAACCACAATAAGGAATTTGTAGCTTTCCTTTTCATAGCTCAGAAGAAAATAGTAGCAAATCTATTAACCTCATTAGGCTGGGTGGGTGGGATTCATGAAGTCAGAACCCATTGCACTATTTCCTCCCTCCTGGGACCAAGAAAAAAGGTTTCTTCTGTATGATATTCCTTTAGCTTCTTTAAGGATGCTATTAAATGCACCCTCAATCAAGTCTTCTTATCTCAAGGTTGAACACATTTTTCAATTTCTCTTTTCTTTCCACACCCATAATCCTTAGTGCCCTTATTAGCACTCTTTTGAATTTATCATAAACTATATTGCCCAACATTGGATATAGTGCTTGGGAGGGCTTTAAATGTAATGCAATTATTACTTCCTATACTTTAGAAAATATATTTATTTTGATGCAGAATAAACTTTCGTTTCCTTTTTGGGAGGAAGATACCTGGCATTGAAACAACTGTGTGGTACTATACTACATGTGAAAAGTATGCCAAGAGTCAGTGTTGGTAATTATGTTAACATTCAACAATCAGTTTCAAGGCCACAAACAGCTACACAAAGAATTTGTTAATTCATGAGAGGGGGAAACTAAGCATCTGAATCACTGCAGATAGAAGACCAACTTACATTATAGGCAGTCAGCTGTTTCATATGGCTTAATTATTACCTGCAATGAAGTTTTTTATCTGGCTGAACCAGATCTGTGACATTTTTGTGAGATCCTAACCACAAAAATATATTTTTTTGGGTTAAGTTATTGCCTTTATCTTGTTTAAATTAGCAATTTATAGTGATAAACAATGATATTAAGAAAAAAGGAAAAGAAAAACCATCCCACTCATCCACAGTGAAACATCTTGTTTGAGTTGAAGAACTGTAGAAACATGATTTTTCTTCCTGCCCCACAACTGGAGATGGCAGAAAAATTAACACAGAACGGAAGTTGCATTATCTCTTTTAAAACTATTTCTCATTATTTACGGTCTTTTAAAAGGACAGAATTCATGCAGATAAAAACTGCAGCAAATGAAGGGGGGGGAAATCACTCAACTTGACATTTTTGACAGATAGTGCAGCCTCATTGAACAAATGTTGAACATAAATAAAAATGTTCAAGATGAAGTGACCGCTTATAGTTAATTTCACAGAAATAATTTATGATTTTAAAATATTCTTTATAACATTGAGCAACAGTCTACAATTATCTTTATTGAGAAATGTAAATGTATATGTATGAGTTTTCAGTACAGCTAGCATACAGGTTGGAAGTTGAAACTACTTATGATGTAGGCCTTTGTATCTATTCAATACAGAAATCTATTTGGAGGACATATTTAAGTTCTAGGAGATCATATGTTTCATTTATCTTACAAAGAAGGATGGTTTTAATTGTTCTTCCACATCTGCTACCAGAAATGGTTCGGAAATGCTAGCTATTTAACAAAACTTATTTGGTAACAAAATGCAAGGTGTTTAAATAGATTTTCTATTTTCTTTATTCTTAGGTACTCAAGTGAAGAAGTTAGGGTTTCAGATATCACTAACTACAGAAAAATTTATTTGTCTCACATTCAAAGGAATAAAGAAGTAGCAGTTTCAATTATTTTTTAAAGGGGATATATTTCAACCTGACTTACAAGTAAGGAGGGAAATCCTGTACAATTTTTCCAACTGTTCTATGGTATTAGTTTTTTGTGCTGTTTTATTTTATTATTCTTAATTTTCTTATACATTTTTTTATTTGAGGTTGTTCTTGTTTTTAGACCTTTAAATAGTTTATCTCAATTACATAAAAGTTATTTTCCTCCTTTTTTACCTAAGCCAATGAAAATATTTTTTTCTATGCTTATTAATGTTATCAATAGAAGTTTTCTAAACTGAGCAATTTAATTTTTATAGATATGTACTAGAGGCCAGCCAACCAACCAGAGGAAATAGATGGACACTTCTGTCTCAGCTAATCAGTTAGCTGAAGTATGCAAGAAACACACCAGTATATTAATGGGGGATTTTAACTACCCTGACATTAACTGGGAAAGAAACTCTCCAGGGAGTGGGAGATTAAACAGTTTCTGGGTGTGCCTAGCTGACAAATTTGTCATAAAAAGATAGAAGAGGGAACTAAACAGACAATTATACTTGACTTAATTTTTACTAATAGGCATCATATAGTTGAGGGAGTGGAAGTAATAATAATTTTTAGGGAAGAGCTACATGTCATACTTGAATTCATCATAATGCAACTGCTGTACAAGTAAATGAACCAAGTGAGACTACTGTTTTAGACTGTAAAAGAGATAACTTCAACAAGCTAAGAGGGAGACTAGAAAAGATTCCATGGATGAAAAAAACAGGGAAACCCTGTTTCCTGCCTGGGAAACCCTGAAAAATGAGTTAATGAAGGCCCAAGCAAAAACAATACCACAGAGAAAGAAAAACAAAGGATATCATACAAGACTAGTATGGTTGCGCAAAAAGTTCTGTGACAAACTAAGGGTCAAAAAATTCAAATATAAAAAAAATGGAAAGAGGGGCATATAACTAAAACAATAAAGGGGAATATTTGTAGCTCGGGGTTGAAATGTGGGGTCCTTGGTGCTCTCTGAGCTTGCTTGTTTTCTTGCAGATGGTTGACTACCCTAAATACTCACTTGCCTAATAATTGTGCATACAATGTAGGTTGCTTCTCTCCTTGATTAGTTTCCATCCACTGTTTCTTGCCCTGCCTTCAGATACTTTGGAGAAAAGCTTGACTCCCTCTTCTTTGTGGCAATCCCTGAGATATTGGATTGCTATCATGTCATCCCTAGTCTACTTTTCATTAAACTAAACATACCCCATTCCAACAAATGTTCTTTATATGTTTTAGCTTCCAGTCCCCTAATCATCTTTGTTGCTCTTCTCTGCACTCTTTCCAGAGTCTCAACATCTTTTTTACATTGTGGTGACCAAAACTAGATACAGTATTCCAAGTGTGGTCTTACCAAAGCATTATAAAGTGGTGTTAACACTTCAGTTGATTTTGATTCCATTCCTCTGTTAATGCAGCCTAGAACTGTGTTGGCTCTACTGGCTCATATTTAAGTGATTGCCCATTAGGACTCCAAGATCCCTCTCACAGTTACTATTATTGAGCCAGGTACCACCTATACTATGCTTGGGAATTTGATTTTTCTTCCCTAAATATAGAATCCTAGTTTTTCACCATTGAATTTAATTTTGTTAGATAGGGCCCAATGTTCAACTCTGTCATGATCATTCTGTATCTTAAGCTTATCTTCTGGAGTGTTGGCTATTTCTGCCAGCTTGGTGTCATCTGCAAACTTGATGAGTTCCCCATCTATTCCCTCATCCAAATCATTGATGATGATATTGAAGAGTACTGGGCCTAAAACAGAGCCTTGGCATATCCACTGCATACTTCCTTTATCCAGTGCCTTCATGTAGATGTTAAACCAAAGGGAAAAGAGTATACAGTAGAGTTCTGAGGTACCCAATCCACCAAGGGCTTCAGATTCAATTTCACCTCTCTGGTCCTCACCAACTGAACCCAACCACAGGGAAAGAAGGAGAACCTTGCAACTTGTACCTCCCAGCGCCAATCCCTTCAGACAGGCTATGGTTGATGCTAGCAAAATATAGTGAGAGATCAAGAAGAACCAGTATGATTCCAATAACTACCTTTGAAATATCAGAAAATATTAAAAAATGAAAACAGGTAAAACTCCAGATCCAGATGACCTCACAAGCCAGTATAACAAATATTTTGAGGGGCAACTCCTATAACTACTAAAGGATATCATGGATTATATTAAGGATATAATGAATTGTGTACTACAGGATGTAAAGATGCCTCAAACTTGGAAAGAAGTTAATATTGTGTTATTACCAAAGGAGAGTCAAGATGTTCTGAGGATAAAAAATTATACACCAATTTTAATATTAAAACTATTTAATATTGTTAAAAATATGAGACAAGGATGTCCTCTATCTCCACTGTTATTTATGTAAGTTTTGGAAGTTTTGAATAATGGTGTCTGAGAGGATAAGCACATAACGGGCATAAAAATCACAAAACAAGTTTATAAATGAAGAGCTTTCACTGATGACTTAGTTACAGATTCTTGCAAGACCTCAAAACACTTGATGAAGAAGCTAAATGACTTTGGAAGTTTAGCAGGCTTCAAAATAAATAATCAGAAACCAAAAATGCTTGTTAAGGATGTGGCTTTCTCAAGAATGTGAAATATTGACAAAAGAATCAGGTTTTAAGATAGAGAAAAATTCTAAATACGATCAGGTTACGTTGACAAATACAAACACCAAACTCTTTCAAAGCAATTTTGTATTTGTATGGAATTATATTAAAAAGACTTTATTAAGATGTGATAATTCTTATTGATGTCTTACCAAAGATGTTATTTTCATTTCAGATTTTACCAATATTGTCACGCAGCACTCCATTTAAACAATGGCAAAAAGATATTTCTAAATTCATATGGCAAGGGAAAAAACGAATAATTAGATACAAGTTACTGCAAGATGCCAAAGAAAGAGGAGGTTTAAGTTGACCCGATTTGACATTGTACTTTGATTCTTGCTTTGATTCTTAGGAAAATGGGTAACTCTCCAAATAAAAAAGATTACTTGAATTAGAGGGCCATGAATTAAGGTTTGGATGACATGTCTACTTATGGTATGACAAGGTTAAGACAAACGTTGACTTTAAGGATTATTTGGTTGGCATCCCAAGGGTTTGAAATAGATATAAAACAGGATTCTCTATGAAGGTATCACTTTAGGTGTCATTCCAACTTTTTTCAGAAAAGAAACATTGATGAGCTCAGACAGATGGACTTAGGTCAAAAATTAACTTTCATTCAAGGTGAACATACTCTTAAATTTCAATAGAAATAGCACTTAGACTTATATACCACTTTACAGTGCTTTACAGCCCTCTCTAAGCGGTTTACAGAGTCAGCATATTGTCCCCAACAATTTGGGTCCTCATTTTACTGACCTTGGAAGATAGAAGGCTGAGTCAACCTTGAACCGGTCAGGGTCAAACTGCTTGCAGTGGGCAAAATTAGCCTGCAATACTGCATTCTAACCACTGTGCCACCATGGCTCTTTTGAAGAGTGTCAAGGTCCCACAGTAGAAAATGTGGCAGACCTGAAGGCCCAACTGTAAAATATGGCTTCCAGGTGTGACAAAGAGTTAGAGTGAGAAGAATGTGTCTGTCATTGGTTTACTAATATACAATTAAAAGAAAGATTTAAGATAGACAAAAACATTATGAATTTCAAATTGTATTGTGTGTTAATGATGAACATGTTATTGCCCAAGTTTACAAACTGCATTGAAATTGAATTTGGAGAACGAATATGTAAAGCAATGCATGATTCAATGGGCAAAGAATGTGTGGTATAATATAATGCTTGAACAATGGGAATACATGTGAACAAAGGGTTTGAAATTTACATTGAAAAAAATAAATTGAACTATGTTTTTTTTTAATAAAATGATGTACCATTGGTATTTAACATCTGACAATTATCAAAGATGTATAAGATGTCAGAAGTTAATTCTAAAGTTAAAATGTCAGAAAATGGTTTTTTCTTTTCTCTCCTTCATCCTACATTTCTCTTTTTCTCTGTTCCAATTTTCCCACTATTTTCATTTGTATTTTATATTCTAATAAATTTAATAAAATTATATTGTTTTAAAAAAAGAACAACCCGTATGATTGCACAATCACCATCCCAGTTCTATCAAAGATCATACACCAGCATAGACACCTATGTCCAGGCTAGAAACCTGACTGAAAGAAATCCAAATAATCAGTTGTCTCCAGAACTGTCTGGAATTGTAGCACTACCACCTTCTCATCCTTTTCTTGGAAACTGGCCCAAAATGGTCGAGTACAGATGGATCCAGTGAAGCTTCCTCAAAACAGCAGAAAACACACTGCTATGAATCCTTTCACTTTTGATTGAGTTCTTTGAATCTCCCCATTAGTACGATTCAAGGATGGAGACTTTTTGAAAGATAGTCACTTTTTCTCCATGTCTGTTTGCATTTGCATGTTCTCACAGATCTTATAATACTGATTCTGGTCTCTTCTAGAAGTTCCTTGAAATTCCTTGTTAAGTTCAGTCCTGAGTCCTGACAACTTTCTCTTTCTTGGGTCTGGCTCCTTTTCTGGGAAATTTCTATTTCTGTTCTATGGAACTGTTCCATAGTTCCTCTGATGTTCAGGGCTTCAAAGTAATTCTTTTCTACTTTGAAATGGTATAGTCAGCCCCTGGCCAAGTCTTTGTTCTTATAACTGAGCTCTTCTGCCTCCTTATACTACTATTTTGTTGAAAGTTGCAAGGATTTCCCTCCTCCAATCCCCTCATATTTCATCTAGTCTCACAGATTATTCATTCAGCTATATAAGATAAAGATCTGGGTTTTCATATGATATAATTCTTTCCCACTCCCAAAACACATGCTAAGTGGACACCATTCTCAAATATTTGAATTATAGAATGTAAGGTTTGGGAGGGACCATGGTGTAGGAAGATCATTTGATTCCTTCCAACCTCACAAAGTGTGACACTGCAGGTGTTGCAATAGAAACAGGATAAAAGAATCCACCTAATGGTTGTTAAACTGACAAGGCCATTCCAGTTTGGATTAGAAAGCTCTAGTACAAAGTAATATTTGATCATTTTATGAATATGACTACAGTTATCAATTATAATTTCTGTATTGCAAACATATTACTTCTATCCGATTGTTAACCCCTGTACAATATTAGACTTTCTATTTCTAAAGTTACCAATAATATATTAACAAAATATAAACTTCCCAAACTTACAAATAACGTTCTGTGTCATCTCGTAGATTAATAAAGTTTTAACATTTCCAATTTATGCTAGTAATTGATAACTGATTCATTAAATAACAAAACTATCAACAATAGAAAAATGATTATTATTGTAATTTACTGTCAAGAATTCTGGATTCTAATGACTGCAACAGCATGGCTTACTTTATATGTTTACTATCAAATAAGACAGATTCATTTACTGTCAAGTAAATGAAAAAATTTTTTTGAACCTTTCTATAGCTTCTCAAATTGGAAAAATATTTTATAAATAAAAAAAGAATTCATGATTTGTAATTCAATGTATTTTCTATCAGTGTCTAAATCTAGCAATACAAAAACAATATTGTCCCAAGACTAATTGTAAATTATAAGTATGGAAATAGGATGCTAAGTGGATGACAAGAACTCTAAGACTGGACTCACCTTTTTAGCAGAATCTGGGGGCACATCCATCCCATTGATAAGTTCCCCATTATCTGCAAAGACAGGAATATTGGGACTGAAAATCATGAGATCGCTCTTGGCACCAGCCTCTGTGTTCACACCTGCAAGGATGTGGCTGTGGCGATTGGAATAGGACCAGCTGCCCACTTCACTGGCACACACCAGGGTGGCCATGCCAGGGCCATACACCATGGGTTCCTTTGTCTTGCAGTGGCATCGCAGGGCCACATAGATGAGAGTGGCCAGCAAAAAGAGGCTGGAAACAGAGCAGATGGCAATGATCAGATAGACGTTGATTGAGTCCACCAGGGGCACAAAGCTCTCCCCTAACCTTTGAAGATTAATATCTGTTTTGATTGTCTGACCATTTGTCACAAGTGACACACTCAAGGTGGCTGTGGCTGACAGTTGAGGTTTTCCATGGTCGTTCACAAGAACCAGAACACGGTGGATTTTGCTTCCTTCGGATTCTTCTAGAGAATTTTTGGTACTCACCTCACCGCTATACTGCCCCACAGACCATGGACTATTGTGTTCTTCAACCAATTCATACTTTAGCCATGCATTGTATCCAGAATCCGCATCCAAAGCATGGACCTTGCCTACAATATGCCCAGGCATCACAGGCACTACTAGAAGAATCAGGTTTTCTTCTGATGATCCTGATACAACAGGTGCATTGTCATTCTCATCCATCACAAAGACTTGAACAGTTGCATTGCCACACAAGGTGGGCATTCCAGCATCCTTGGCTCTCACCTGGAACTCCAGCAGTTTCAACTCCTCATAGTCCAAGGACTGCAAAGCATAAAGTTTTCCACTCTCTGAATGTACAGAGATGTAGCTTGACAATGGCCAGAGCTTCTCATCTATCCAATAGGTGATCAGGGCATTCTCAGCTATATCTGGGTCCCCAGCAGACATTGTGAAGATGTGAGCACCAGGGGGATTGTTCTCCTTCACAAAGACTGTGTAGGAGGGCTGTGTGAAAGCCGGAGCATTATCATTTATGTCACTAATAGGCACTACGAGGGTGATCCTAGAAGACAGTGGTGGATCGCCTTGATCTTCCACTGTCACAACCATCCTGTACTCAGACACCTGCTCTCGATCTAGGATTGCACCAACAATCAGGGAGTAGTAATTCTTGAATGTGGATTTTAGTTTGAAGGGTACTCCAGTGGGCCAGAGGAAACAGTTTATTTGTCCATTGTTGCCAGAATCCCTGTCAGAAATTCTAATGATGGCTACCACAGTCCCTGGAAGGGAGTCCTCTGGCAATGGTACAGAGAGAGAATTCACAGATATTTCTGGAATGTTGTCATTCATGTCCAAAATTTCAATGAGAACTTTACAATGCATTGATAATGGAGAACTGCCTTTATCTTCTGCTACAATTGAAAGTTCATAGAATTTACTTTCTTCGTAATCCAAATTTCCAATCACTCTGATTTCCCCAGTATCAGAATTTATAGTAAACAACTTTGTGACATGTAAAGCTACACTATCATAAAAAGAATAAGAGATTTCCCTATTAATCCCTTCATCTAAATCTGTAGCATTCAGAGTAATAACTAATGACCCACTAGCTGTATTTTCTAGCAACTTTACCCTGTAAATAGATTGGTTAAATACAGGATGGTTGTCATTGACATCCAGTACATTGATGACTAGCTGAACAGTTCCTGTGAGTTTTGGTTCACCCCCATCAGTGGCTGTCAGTACTAAATGATGCACAGGGCTCTCCTCTCTGTCAAGTGAAACCTTCAATAGAAGTACTACAGGTTTACTTTCATCTTCATCATTTCCTGAATCAAGAGCAAAATGGTTGTTTGGACTGAGCTTGTAAGTTAACACAGCATTCATACCAATATCTGCATCAGATGCTCCTTCTAATAGGAACTGGGTGCCAGACGTTATGAGTTCTGATATGCTCAGGATCCTTTCTCTGGCTGAGAAGATGGGAGCATTGTCATTCGTGTCTTTGACTACAACCTCCACATGGAAGAACCTCAGAGGTTTCTCCACAATCACCTCC
>WNWU01011708.1:0-22379 GCA_012654045.1 Ptyas mucosa
TGCCCCTTCTAAGGGGTCTAAAGGAAAAAAGTCTAAGGCCTCTAAAGCCAAACCTGCACCTGTTTCTGACAAATATGCCTTGAGGAGGCATAATGCCTTGGAACGTGTTTTTGCTAAGGCGCAAAATGAAGCCCCGGTGCCTCTTGTCCCTGAGGTGGTGGTTCGGCCTGCACAGGTTCCATGTGGGCCCGTTCAACCCTCTGTTCTAGAGGTTGATCAAGATGTGATTTCTCAAGGCGAGGTGATTCATGTATCTCATGATCTTATTCCCCGAAGGGAGCACCCAAGTACATCTGTTCCGGTGGCATCTGACCAGGCGGTTCCCTTGCCTCGCCCTATGCCTGAAGCTACATTCACGCCTACGGCAGCTGGGTTGCAACAGGAGGAGAGTTTGGCTCCTCCTCCTCAATTTCTGGATTTTAATTCAATGGTGTCTCAGGCAATTTCTCGTATCTTTCAGGTGGGTCTTCAACAGACCGGATATATGCTACCACCAGAGTGCACAGCTCATATTCCTTGTCAGTTACCGACAGTTCAGGTGCAGCATTCTACTGCTTCTACTTCTTCTGAGCAGATGGTGGAGCAGACTACAGAAGAGGAATTTATTGAGGAATTTGAATTGTCAGGGGATGAGGAAGAGTTACCAGACAAACCGGCCTTTCCAGGTTTATTTAAACCGTCTTTGTTTAAGCAGCTGTTACGTAAAGCGAAGGCTGCTACCAATATGGAAGATACCCTTGATCAGCAGTCTACCTCGCAGGTTCAGTCTAATGTGAGCAATCCTTTATTTCCCATGCCATGGGCAGATTCTGACTTTGTTCCTTGTCCAGATCTTTTTGCTCAGGTCATACAGAAGCCATGGGATCATCCTACTTCGCTAGGCGGTCCAAATTCATTTGACAAGAAGCTGTATTGTTCCTCGCCTAGATTAGATGAGTTGCTACAGCTGCCTGCTGTGGACGAGCCGGTTGCTGCCCTTACTTCATCGGCTGTACTCGTTGGAGAGGTTGGTGACGGGTTGAAGTTTGAGGATAAGAAAGTGGAGATGGCCTGTCGTAAGACTCATGAGGCTGCGGCCTGGGCTATTCGAGCGGCAACCTCGGCCTCCTTTTTTAACAGAGCGTCACTGGTGTGGTTACGCCAGTTAAAGGATAGGTTGCCTCCTGACAATGCTCGCCTTCACCAAGATGTGGCGAAGCTGGTTGCAGCCGCGGAATATTCTGCAGATGCGTCTCTGGACGCAGCCAAGTTTGCCTCTCGCGCCTTGGCCTCTTCTGTCTCCTCACGTCGCCTGCTATGGTTGAGGAACTGGAGGGCTGACATGAAGTCAAAGTGGCGTCTCACTGCAGTGTCCTACAGGAGTCCGTCCCTGTTTGGCACATCCCTCGACTCGGTGCTTGTAGAGAACAGGGACAAGAAGAAGGTGTTACCATCGGGGGGCAGGTGCTCTGAGAGACGTTTTTCGCTTTACCAGCGGCAGTCCTTTCGAGGTGACCAAAGTTCAGGGGGCCCTTCCTACCAGAGATTTCAGTCGTACTCCTACCAGCCAGCATCGGATCGGGCTTCCTTTCGGGACCGGGGTAGACACCAGTCCAGTTTCCGCCGTCCCTTCCGAGCAGCCTCCTCTCGCTACTCCCGTCGGGGAAAGTGACTCGGGGCCTCAGCTTCCCATTGGAGGAAAACTACAGGCGTATTACCACCAATGGGAGGCCACCACGTCGGACGCCTGGATTACACGCACGGTGTCCGAAGGCCTGTTACTAGAGTTTTCTTCCAGCCCGCCAACCTTCTTCTTGCAACGCCCATGGCCTTCCCAGGCGGCCAAGCGTCATCTCTTGGACTTGGAAATTCAGCATCTCCTCCAAATAGAGGCCATAGAGCGTGTTCCACAGGATTAGGTCGGGACGGGCTTCTACTCAACTCTTTTTCTAATTCCAAAATCCTCGGGAAGCTGGCGAGGAATCCTCAACCTGAAACGTCTCAACACCTTTCTCGTCTACCGCCGCTTCAAAATGCACTCTCTCAAGTCTCTGCTGGGGTGCATCAGACAAGGGGATTTTAATGCAGTCGATCGACTTGAAGGAGGCTTACCTTCATATTCTGGTGCATCCCAACCACAGGTGGTTCCTATGTTTTGCCCTCAACACCGACCATTTTCAATACAAAGCAATGCCATTTGGCCTTTCTTCGGCTCCGCACACGTTCACGAGAGTTCTGGCGGCCCTGGCGGCATCGCTCAGGGAGGTGCCTGTCCGCTTGGTCTGCTATCTGGACGACATCTTAATTCTTTCCTCTTCGATTGCTCAAGCAGACTTGGACAGATTCCATGTCATTCAAACATTGCAGGACCACGGTTTCACTTTGAACAGGGACAAAGGCCACCTTTGGCCCACGACCAGAATCTTACATCTGGGAGCGGTCATAGATTCTGTCCAGGGTCGAGTTTATCTTTCTCCCGACCGTCAGGTCAGCATTCGGGACTTAGTTACGCAGATTCTATCACAGAAGCGGTCACCTGTGCTCCTGTTATCACAGCTCCTCGGGAAACTCATCTCCTGCATCAGCATTGTCCCTTGGGCCCGATTTCATCTACGTCACCTGCAGTGGTTTCTCCTTCCGTTTCAACGTCAAGGACGGGGGGAGTCGCTTTCCAGAGTGAGGGTTCCAGACAGGGTCCGTCTCTCGCTTCGTTGGTGGCTCTCACCTGCCATCGGCCAGGGGTCGCTTTTCCTGGACCACGTTGTTCTAACGACAGATGCCAGTCTCAGCGGCTGGGGAGCCCATCTTCAGTCCCAGCTTGCCCAGGGTACATGGTCCACGGCGGAGTCACACCACAGCATCAATTGGTTGGAGCTGAGGGCGGTGCGGCTAGTGCTACTTCATTTTCAACGTCTACTGCTACACCGGCATGTTCTTATCTTGACAGACAACATGACCACGAAGGCCCACATCAATCGCCAGGGGGGCACCAGATCACTGTCGTTGATGGAGGAGACGGAACAACTGATGACGTGGGCCGAGAAACATGTCCTATCCCTCCGGGCCGAGCACATCTCCGGCAAGTTGAATCAGGAAGCGGATTGGCTCAGTCGGGGTCAGCTGGATCACTCCAAGTGGAGATTGGATCCTCTTCTTTTCCAGGAACTCTCCCATCGGTTCGGGATTCCAGTGGTGGATCTGTTTGCGACCCCGGGCAACGCCCAACTGCCAAGATTCTTCACCCGGTTTCCAACTCGGGGCGCAGAAGGTCACGACGCCTTGCGATCTCCGTGGCCGTGGGGTCTCCTCTACGCATTTCCTCCAATTCCGGTCATCCCCAAGGTTATCCGGAAACTGATCAAGGAGCGGGCTGATCTTCTTCTAGTGGCGCCTCATTGGCCCAGACGGGCGTGGTTCGCAGACCTGTTGTCCATGTCCATCGTAGACCCGTGGCGGATTCCGTCCGATCGGATATCCCTGTCTCAAGGTGCCGTCCGGCATCCAGAGCCAGAATGGCTTCAACTAACCGTCTGGCGCTTGAGAGGATACGACTGACTCGGGGCCTGCTGTCGGGAGAGGTTATTTCGGTCATCCAGGCGGCTAGACGTCCAGCGACGGTCCGCATCTACAACGCCTCCTGGCGAGCTTTTGCAGAATGGTGTGCCCGACAACATGTGGACCCTACATCGGCGACGGTTCCGGAAGTCTTGCAGTTCCTTCATGCCGGCTTTGAGAAGGGTCTCGCTACATCTACTCTTCGTCGGTAGGTTGCAGCCTTGGCCACAGTTCTGCCAGGTGAAAACCAGCAGCCCTTGGCGCAGGATTCCAGGATTAGGTCCTTTCTGCTTGGGGTTTCTAATCTTCGGGCCCCGACGATTCATCAGTATCCTAGCTGGGATCTCTCTTTGGTTCTGCAAGCATTGACATCAGATCCTTTTGAACCTCTCAGTACTGTTTCTCTACGGTATCTTACATTGAAGGTAGCCTTTTTGCTGGCAATTACTTCTGCCCGTCGTGTTTCGGAGATTGCTGCTTTTTCCATCAGGAGCGATCTCTGCATTTTCTACCCGGACCGAGTGGTTCTTAGATTAGATCCTGCGTTCGTTCTGAAGGTTAATTCTCAGTTCCACAGGATGCAGGATATCGTCCTTCCAAATTTTTGCCCGGATCCTCGGCATCTGGCAGAGAGACGTTGGCATACCCTGGATGTCCGCAGGGCGCTGAAAAAGTATATCCATCGAACTGCATCTTTTCGTAAATCAGAGGCTCTTCTTGTCTCGTTTTTGCCCTCTTCACTGGGACTTACCTGAACGTCCCATTTATGTCCCCTGCGAAGACATTCCAGCCCGCCCGTGATCTCGCCTCTGCTGGCCTTGGGCGGGGTCTTTGTTTTTACTTTCCTCTGCAGCTGGTGTCCTTTGCGGTGTTTTCCATGTCTGAGGCCCTCTCATCTGCATTACTCGCCTTCGCAAAAAAGACTGAGGAGGAAGCAGGAAGGACAGCCTGATCAGCTACAGAGGAATTTTGATTGGCACTCAGTAGATCAAATCAGAAAAGCGGAACAACCCATTGGGGAATGTCTTCGTAGGGGACATAAATGGGACGTTCAGGTAAGCAACGTCCATTCTCTCTAAAAAGAACATGACAGCATTGCTTTGGTTTACAAAGTTGCATCTGAACAAATCACAAGACTTCTGGAACAGTGTCCTTGGACAGAGAAGACCAAAGTGGAGATGTTTGGCCATAATGCACAGTGCCACGTTTGGCAAAAACCAAACACAGAATATCAGCACAAACATCTCGTACCAACCGTCAAGCATGGTGGTGGAGGGGTGATGAGTTGGGCTTGTTTTGCAGCCACAGGACCCAGGCACCTTGCAGTCATTGAGTTGACCATGAACTCCTCTGTATACCAAAGTATTCTAAAGTCAAATGTGAGGCCATCTGTCCAACAGCTAAAGCTTGGCCGACATTGGGTCATGCAACAGGACAATGATCACAAACAAACCAGCAAATCTACAATAGCATGGCTGAAAAAAAAAGAATCAAGGTGTTGCACCTTGATTGGAGGTCAAAGTCCAGACCTCAATCTGATTGAAATGCTGTGGCAGGACCTCAAGAGAGCTGTGCCCACCAACCTCAATAAACTGAAGCAACATTTTAAAGAAGAGTGGGTAGAAATTCCTCCAAAACAATGTGAGAGACTGATAAACTCATACAGAAAATGGTTACTTCAAGTTATTGCTACTAAAGGTGGTTCTACAAGCAATTGAATCATAAGGTGTACTTAGTTTTTCACACATGGCTTCTCCATTTTGGCTTTCTTTTTGTAAAATAAACAATGACATGGTATAATATGTCATGTCTTGTTCATCTGAGGCTGCATTTACCTAATTTTAAGAACTGCTAAGGACCAGATGATTTTTACTACGTTCTGATACATAAAACCATAGAACTCATAGAGGGTGTACAAGTAGTCCTTGACTTACAACCACAATTGAGCCCAAAATTTGTTAAGTGAGGCATTTGTTAAGTGAGTTTTGCCCCATTTTGCAACCTTGCTTGCCACAATTGTTAAATGAATCATTGTAGTTGATAAGTTAGTAACCTGGTTGTTAAGTTAATCTGGCTTCCCCGTTGACTTTGCTTGTTAGAAGGTTGCAAAAGGGGCGCACGTGACTTGGGACACAGCAATGGCCATAAGTATGAACCAGTTGCCAAGCATCTGAATTTTGATCACATGATCGTGGGGATGCTTCAAAGGTAGTAAGTGTGAAAAACGGTCATAAGTCTTTTTTTTCAGTGCCATTGTAACTTTGAACGGTCACTAAATTAACTTGTAACTAGAAGACTACCTGTACTTTCTTTTTCACATGACTGTATGTAAAGAATGTGTTTTGTTCTATGCACACAGCAAACACTGCCTCAGAGATTTAGCAGAACCATTTTGAGTTGAAATCTGGAGGTTTCTGTTGTGGTCCGCCAGCAGCCTGCAGAGCTGGCAGCAGAGTCGGACAGTGAGGAGGCTGGGGAGGAACATGGGCCAGTCATGGAGTCTGGGGAAGGCTCGGACGAGGGCTCTGCGATGGAGGCAGAGATGGGGCCAGGGCCATCTGGGAGTTATGTGCGGACTCCGGAGCCTCCAGAGTCGGACATCAGAGAAGCAGATGAACAGGGGGACCCTGTTCCTAGTGCGCGCATGCGCAGAGCTGCCAGAACGCAAGAACAGTTAAAACAAAAGGGACGACTCTGGAGTAAGGTTTGGAGATGATTGGCCCCTCCCATAAGACATGAAGAGTAAAGGCATGTGGGCCTTTGCAGGAAGCAACGTTGTGGATGATGTCGGTTTGTACTTTGAAGCTCCATTTTTTACTGTGTTTCCGTGTGGCCTTGCCAAGATAATTGCCAATTAGGTCTTTGGCAGCATGTCAAAGAAGATAAAGGTGTGTGTTTGCCAGCCTTATCCAAAGGACTGTGGCAGACTTCTGTTGGACTATTTATAAACTCTTGGTGATTCAGCACGTGCTGTGAATGAAAGGAATTCACAGCCGTTAAAATAAAAAAGGGGGTTTTGGGACTAATTGTGTGCTTTTTACTATATCAGGAAGGCTAGGTCAGAACAGTTTCAACCAAAACAATATCTGCCCTGCAGTGTGAGTAGAGAGAGACCAGGAGCCTCATCCCTCTTTGCTCTCCTTCTCCATATCGTCTATATCAGGGGTGTCAAACTCACGGCCCGCGGGCCTGATGTGTCACGCGCTGGCCACGCCCACCCCCAGTTTAGCGAAGTAGAAAAAAGTTGGGATACGACAACATGTCGTTACAAGTTTGACACCCATGGTCTATATGCTAGTCTACCCACCAATCCTTCCAGCACCTTTCTTTTCTATACCTCCTCTTAGTTGTCATCTATATAGTACTAAAATTCTAATTGTTCTCACCTTTAACTGGGTGAAATGGTGCATCATAGGGCAAAAAGTTTTGAACCAAAGTAGTGCAAATGGACTAACTTATAGAATGTGTCCAAAATCAGGGACCCATAACACCTGAGGGAATGAAATTTGGGAAAGTTGTGGCTGCTTCAGTTCTACTGGTGGCTGCTGTGGTCATGTGATATTCATTTTCAACATTTTGTGACAGTTTTGTCAGAGTTTGTTGCAGAAATTAAATCCAGAAACCACACACAGGTAAATTGATTCAGCAGGATTCATTAACTTCTTTATATACATATAATACATGAAGATAAATGTACAATACCAATATAGATTCTTCTTCAATGTAGCAGTTACAAGCAAAACACAAGGCAGGAGAGAACAGTTAGTTTCATTTCAGCAGAGCAGACTAGTTTGCAGCTTCAGAGCTAAACACAGAGCCACGCCCAGGCTGTTTCCTGTTTCAGTTTCTCTGCACAGACTCAGAAACTGCAGACTAAGACACGCCCTGGCTCCAGTCTGTCTCAGCTCCCAAATAGTCCTCATTGGCTGACTTAGTTGCTATGCCTATACATTGGCTGACCTTGTTATCATGTCCTATTCCAGTTGATGAATATACTCTGACAAGTTTTCCAGCCAGTCTGTCAATTCCTTGCTCCTTCCCTCACCCAGCAGCAGCCACTTACCTGCCTGCTGGAATGGGATGGGAAGGGAAGGGGATTTCCAGTGCTCTCTGCCAGATTCCCACAAGGAAACTCAATGGGGAAGCTGGCAGAAGGCCGGAAGTAGTTCCTGCTCCCTCTACTTTTTTGCCCTCTCTTGGTCATTCTGTTTCTCTGTTTAGATACAGAAATATCACTGAAAAGTTGACCCAACTGGGCAAAGGTAGTCTAGTTGTTTTATACAAGTGTAGCATACCCATTTGGTCTATTCTTCTCTTCCCCACCATTTCCCAGTACCTTCCTATTAGCTGCTGCCACATGGTGTCCCATCTTGGAACATAAGTGCTCAGAATACTTGGGTCCATGTCTTAACCAAGCACATTTTACACTTTCCCAGACAAAACAGAGTTCAATCCTGGCATAGACTACCAAACCTCCCTTTTCTAGTATGTGGGTAAACATGTTTATGTGAGGAAAGATTCTGGTTTTGAAATAACCTAATATGAAGGTAATCCTGGTATATACTGTACTTGGCTATTACTGTCATTTATGCATTGAAAAACAAAAAGGTTGTAATTCTCGTAGCTGTCCAGTTTTGAAAACCAGTAATAATTTTATCAAAGATTGTATTTTAAAAAGTACACAAAAACCTGATATAAAATTTGTTCATGTGGTACACAGTTGGCATAAAATATTTCTGAAACACTGTGCAAAGTACTTCTCATTCTTGCTTCAACTAAAAGTAACCTGAATTGTAGGCCTTCTCTTACCTCCACATAGAATTCTGTGACACGGAGTGCTCCAGTATACAGTGATAGCCATGGTCGGTGTGGGATTCACTTCCTTACCTCCTATGACCATCGGTTTGTCATCAAGGCAGTGTCAAGTGAAGATGTTGCAGAGATACACAACATTCTAAAAAAATATCACCAGGTGAGTTACATGTAGGAAGAAAGGATACTAGCCCAAATGTTTCAGAATACCATTGTGGACATAAGCCATTGTAATAGATGCTCATATTTTGGGGGGACACTTCTGCAGAAATTTTCCTGTTCTCCTAGCAAGAGGAAAAAGAGGCTGAAAAGGAGATGTTTTCCTTCCAGTTTATGAAACTATTGTGTGTGTGACCATTAGGCTGCATCATTTTGATTTAGAAAAAAAAACATCAGATGCAGCTGAGCCCAGAGTTATTTTTCCTTAATTTCTTTTTCACTTTTAACTCTTATCACCACAGAGTTAAAGTGAGAAAGATTGTTTCCAGGTTTGCTGGAAACAGCTGCCATAATTAACCCACCTTGTGTAACTTTCCAAATGGCAGAAAGGGTCTCAAAAGAAAAGGCTCCATCAGGCCCTTTTGCTCCACAAGAGTACAGATGTATTGTTTTGCATCATGGGGATATTTTTTCCTCATTCTTCATTTTCTCTATTCAGGAGGTTCTGGTTGCATTATCCAAGAGCTCCAGACCAATAGTTTCTTATGAACAAGTCTCAGGATCATAGTTGAGTTGACTAGAAGGAGATTGGTCCATTCTGGACAATGGAAGCTTTTAGGCCAGTAATCAGAAGGCCACCCGATTGCAGAAAATGGGTCTCTCCAATGTAACTGAAGAAATCTGAGCTTGGAAAAATGTGGTTAGAATAATTACTTTCTTGTTATAATCACATTTCATTCTGGTAATATGAGGCTCAGGACTGTGTTCCTTATTTCTAAGACTAACCTTTGTAGCAAAACAGTTGATTTACTGACATCATGTTTCTCCACCATCCTACGGACAAAACATTTTTGTCCTTTTGGTTTCATTTATTAGAAATAATTTAGGATACCAGGTTCTATTTTGAGATGTTGATACTTTAAAAAGGATCTCAAGTGCCCTTCTAAAGTTTCCTTCTATGGCAACCCCAAAAGCACCTTTCCATTTAAATTGTGCTGGCAGCTTTTTGACTGACACTGATTGATTGTATGTTCTCTCCTTTTCCTCATTCCCTTTAGTTCATTGTGGAATGTCATGGGAATACACTTTTACCCCAGTTTCTTGGCATGTACAGGCTTACTGTAGATGGTGTGGAAACCTACATGGTAGTCACCAGGAATGTATTTAGTCACCGGTTGACAGTGCATCGGAAATATGATCTCAAGGTGAGAATCTCTTAAGTTTGCCAACATCCCATTCTGGCCTCAAAAAGTGCTTGCTTATAGGTTTAGAATCATAAGCAGACACTAGAGTCTTGGAGTTGTGAAGAAAGGAGGGTAGTGTTTGAAAAATACTATCATTTCTGTGTAATTCACATGTTTACTATATTCATATGGTTGTTTCCTTTTATAAGTATGTTGGTTTACTCTGAAGGTTGAGTCCAGTACATCATGGCTGCTCTAAAGCACGGGTACAGTTTAGGCCTGGTGTTGATTTTGCATTCTGTAGGAGTTTCACACTGGAGGAGGAAAGCTATTGCTGCAGAATTAAAATGAGAAATACTGTTTCCAGATTTAATGTATGAAATTAGAACTGGTGGTGTTCACTAATTGTATCACAGTGTTCTTTAATACCTGTAACTTGCTAGTATAAAAACCAAATTTGGTATTCTCCACCCCCCACCTCAAATTGGGATTGCTAAGAGACATTGGAGGGTGAATTAAATATTTTGTTTTGAATAACAGTGACTTCCTCATAAATTTTTAGACTAAACCTTTGGGACTGTTTTGGTGTCAGGGAATCTCATGACTGTTCACAAAGAACTGTTTGCATGTAATGCAAAGAGCAGCTGGCAGTCAGAAGTGAAATATTTTTGCATAAATTCCTGCAGAATTTCATACAGTAGTGCATAGATGCACTTGATTTTCTAGATCAAACACGGTGGTAGTTTTAAGGCAATTAGTGTATAGTTTGCTGAGATGTGAGAATACACTGCACAATTATTAGCCAAGTAAGTATTTTGACCATATCATTTTAATGCATAGTGGATATCAGGTGATGTGTATTTGTGTAATGAGGGAGGGTGTGACCTAAGGAGATCAACACCCTATATCAAGGTGTGCATAATTATTAGGCAGCTTCTTTTCCTCAGGCAAAATGGCCCAAAAAGAGATTTAACTGACTCTGAAAAGTAAAAAATTGTAAAAAGTCTTTCAGAGGGATGCAGCACTCTTGAAATTGCTAAGATATTGGGGCATGATCACAGAACCATCAAACGTTTTGTTGCAAATAGTCAACAGGGTCGCAAGAAACGTGTTGAGAAAAAAAGACGCACATTAACTGCCACAGATTTGGGAAGAATCAAATGTGAAGCTACCAGGAACCCATTATCCTCCAGTGCTGTCATATTCCAGAACTGCAACCTACCTGGAGTGCCCAGAAGTACAAGGTGTTCAGTGCTCAGAGACATGGCCAAAGTAAGGAAGGCTGAAACCCGACCACCACTGAACAAGACACGTAAGTTGAAACGGCAAGACTGGACCAAGAAATACCTGAAGACAGATTTTTCAAAGGTTTTATGGACTGATGAGATGAGAGTGACTCTTGATGGACCAGATGGATGGACCCGTGGCTAGATCAGTAACGGGCACAGAGCTCCACTTCGACTCAGGCGCCAGCAAGGTGGAGGTGGGGTACTGATATGGGCTGGTATTATGAAAGATGAGCTAGTTGGACCTTTTCGGGTTGAAGATGGACTCAAAATCAACTCCCAAACCTACTGCCAGTTTTTAGAAGACACTTTCTTCAAGCAGTGGTACAGGAAAAAGACTGCATCTTTCAAGAAGACCATGATTTTTATGCAAGACAATGCTCCATCGCATGCATTGAAGTACTCCACTGTGTGGCTAGCCAGTAAAGGCCTTAAAGATGAAAGAATAATGACATGGCCCCCTTCCTCACATGACCTAAACCCTATTGAGAACTTGTGGACCCTTCTTAAACGGGAGATTTACAGTGAAGAAAAACAGTACCACCTCTCTGAACAATGTCTGGGAGGCTGTTGCTGCTCCACAAAAAGTTGATTGTCAACAGATCAAGAAACCGACAGACTCCATGAATGGAAGGCTTATGACTGTTATTGAAAAAAAGGGTGGCTATATTGGCCACTGATATTTTTTTTTGAACTGTCAGAAATGTTTATTTGTACATTTTGAGTTGTGTGTTTATTATTCTCACTTTAACAGATGAAAATAAATGAGATGGGCAAATTTTCATTTTTCATTTAGTTGCATAATAATTCTGCACACTAATAGTTGCCCAATAATTGTGCACACATAAATATTCTCCTAAGAAAGCCATAACCTCACTTTTACTTTCTTAAATATTCAGGTTTGAGATTTATTAACATTTTGGATTGACCGAGAGAACTGTAGTTGTTCAATAATAAAATTAATCCTCCAAAATACAACTTGCCTAATAATTGTGCACACAGTATACAGGTGTTGTTTTAGAAAGTTGTATGAACCAGGCTATCCCATAAAGCCGTAACATGCCCATTCTCCCTAGAGCATCCAGGAATGTGTAGTAGCTCTATCTTCTGCATGGAGACTGAGCACGTGATCTTATTTGCATCTCTGGTCACTCCCTCGTCTGGTGATTCCCCAGTTCGGCTCAGTCTTCATGCAGAAGAGACGTATTGGAGAGAGCTGCGCCTTTGGCCTGGATTCTCCAACTCGTGAGCTTAATTGATTTATTTCAGTCCTGTGGATCGCTGAAGCGATCGGGCAGCTTTTCGGTCTGCCGAACAGCTGTTTTCTTGCCGGCTTCGATCAGCTGAGGTCCCAGCCAGCCGCGGTTAGCCGTAAGGGCCAGTAGCCATTTTCTGGCTCATTGGTGAGCGGAGGCCTGGTCATTCCCGCCAGGAAGGCAGAAGGGGGACTCAGTCACTGCCCAGTGGCATCTGGGGCATACTGGTCAGTGGCGGTAGCGCGGGGAGTGCGATTTGGGCCGTGGCAGCAGCTACCCATTGTGGGTCCGTCTGCCTCTATTTAAGGTGGAAGATGGCGTCTTGTGCGCGCTCCACCAGCCAACAGCCCAATACGGGCAGAAAGAGAGCTTCCCCTGGGGCTTTTCTGGCTCTAAGCCTAAGGCCATCTGCACAGAGAGCTGCAGCAAGGGGAGCTACAACTAGAAGCCATGCAACTGCTTCTAGGAGTGTCAGAAGCTCTAAGCTGGCGAAAAAGGACACAGAACGATGCCAAAAGGCATTAGAGAAAGAGCTAGCTAAGATCTGAAAGGCTAAGAAAAGCCTGGATCAAGAAGGTTCTCCTATGGGAGGGGCAGAGGCTTCCCGCCCTCAAGAAGAAAGACCATTGGCTCCTGCTAATGATCCAGGGCCTCTGCAAGCTGCCTCTTGCAGGCAATGGTCACCAGATGGCGCCGGTGAGGCGTGCTATCCAACCTTAGGAGAGGTTCTGGATAGGGCTGAAGCCTTTTCTATTGCAAGCCCTGTCTTTCCTGCAGCAGGCTCAGAGGAGCTTATTCCTCCTCTAAGAGCCAGGCCAGAGGCCTTGTTTACTCCCACTGCAGCGGGGCTCCGCCCAGTGGAGGAAACTGTTGCAGAGTTTCCTGAACAGTTACAACAGATAATTTCCCAAGCTATTATGCAGGGAATCGCTGCAGGCTTGCAGCAGAGGAATTTCCCTTCTCAAGGGGGTTCTTCTTACCATCATCAGCAGGCACCACCTATCCTTCAGGAAGAGTGGCTGGATCCTCGTGAGCTTTCTTCTCTAGCTCCTTCTATGAGGAGTGGGGACTCCTCAGCTGAGGATGAGGAATTCCAGAACCTTTCAGGAGATGAGGGGATACCTCTGGATCCATCACCTTTTACAGGCCTTTTAAAGACAGATTTACTTAAATCATTGCTGCGTAAGGCCAAGGCTATCACTAACTTGGATCCTGACCAGGCTTCTGCATCTACCCAGAGCCCGAGGGATTTGGTCATTTGCTCTTTTCAGAACCTATGGTGGAAACTGAGGTGATTCCTTCACCCAAATTATTTCTGGATGTGGTTCAAAGGCAGTGAACCAATCCTGGAGCAGGCATGCCTCTGTCTAGAGCTGAAAAACGGCTTTACAATGTGGCTTCAGATCTGTCTGCAGCTTTGGAGGTTCCTACTGTTGACAAACCAGTGGCTGCCATGACTTCAGTGGCACTCTTGCCTACAGAGGCAATGGATTGTCTGAAGGCGGAGGACAAAAAGGCTGAAGGGTCCTTAAGGAAGGCCCACTAGGCAGCTGCCTGGGCCATTAAAGCTGCCACATCAGCTTCCTTCTTCAATAGGGCTGCCTTGCTCTGGCTTCCCAGTTACAGGAAAGAATCCTTCCAGAGGATGTGAGAATTCATCAGGATATAAATAAGTTTGTTGCTGCAGCTGAGTTTTCAGCAGATGCCACCTTGAATGCGGCAAAGTTCGCATCCAGATCACTGGCCTCGTCAGTAACAGCCCGTCATTTGCTGTGGCTTAAACATTGGCAGGCAGGTAATAAAAACAAGTGGAAGTTGGCTTCTGTCCCTTTCACGAGCAATGACTTGTTTGGAGAGGCCATGGAATCCATTCTGGTGGAGACCAAGGGCAGGGGCAAAGCCATGCCCTCCCTTTTTCGGAGGGGGGACAGGAGGTTCTCTTCTTATCTTAGGAGGCAATCCTTTCATGCTCCAGAATCGGGAGGCAAATTCCAACAGTTCCAGCGATCTTATTCTGGCAGACAGGAGAGACAGACGAAGAGGTCGGAGTTCCGGGGCCGCCAACAGTTTCAGAGCAAGCGGCCCTTTCGCGGAGCAGAAAGTCGCCCATATCGTCGTTCAAAATGACTGCAGGACCGTCACGCATCTAGGCGGTCAGCTCAGCCTCCACTACCATCAGTGGGAGGCCACCACCTCAGACAGGTGGGTACTCAGCATGGTACGCTCAGGTTTGGCTCTAGAATTCCTCTCTACCACCACCACCCCAAGTTTTTTATCAGCTGCCCTGTCTCCAGGAATGCAGCCAAACAAAGCCTGATGAATTCAGCAATTCAACACCTGCTGGAAATCCAGGCAATTCAACCTGTCCCACAGGAGGAACAGGGACTGGGTTTCTACTCAATACTGTTCTTGGTTCAAAAGAGCTCCGGGGGGTGCAGAGCAATTTTAGATCTCAAATGTCTCAATACATGTCTGGAGTACAAACGTCTAAAGATGCAGTCACTCCAATCAATTCTGGGAGGTATACGACAGGGCGACTTCCTCACATCCATCGACCTCACAGAAGCATATCTTCATATACCCATCAGACCTGCTCACAGACAGTTCCTCCATTTCTCATATGCGGAAAGACATTACCAATACAAGGCCATGCCATTCGGCCTGTCCTCAACGCCACGAGTCTTCACGAAGATATTGGTGGCTTTAGCAGCCCACCTTCAATCCGTGCTAGTCAGAGTCCAATGTTACCTGGATGACATTCTGATTCAGTCCTCGTCAGCTGTTCAGGCAGAGGCAGATCTTCCGATCACAATCCAGGTTCTGCAAAAACATGGCTTTTCGATAAACAACAAGAAGAGCCATTTTCATCTGACCACCAGATTGCTCCATTTGGGAGCCATTATAGATACAGCTGTATGCATGGTCTATCTCTCCCTGGAGAGACAGGACAGCTTGCAACAGTTAGCAAGCCGCATCACGGCCATGGACACCGTACCACTCGTACTCCTGTCACAGCTCCTGGGGAAGTTGATGTCATGCATCGTCATCGTTCCGTGGGCACGACTCCACGCCAGGGCGCTGCAGTGGTTTCTCCTGCCTTACCAATGATCTGGCAGGAGCAATTCCCAGGACAGGGTAAGAGTTCCTCTACAGGTACTGCAGTCCTTTTGGTGGTGGAGGTCACAGGCCCTTGCAAAAGGGTGCCTCTTCAAAGAACCAGACTGTCTGACCATCACGACGGACACCAGTCTTTATGGCTGGGGGGCACACTGCCAGTCACAGATTGCGCAGGGCCGGTGGACAAAAGTGGACCTGTTGCACAGGATCAATTGGCTGGAGCTCAGGGCGGTTTGCCTGGCCCTCAAGAGTTTCAAGGAAGCCATAGTGGGACAACACGTGTTGGTCTTAACAGACGATGTGACAGCCAAGGCCCACATCAATTGCCAAGGGGGGACACATTCCAGACCCCTCATGGCACTGGCGGATTGTCTGGGGTGCTGGGCGGAGAGTGACCTTTAGTCCATAAGGGCAAAGCACATACAGTGGAGCAAAAAAGTATTTAGTCAGCGACCAATTGTGCAAGTTCTCCCACTTAAAAAGATGAGAGAGGCCTGTAATTGTCATCATAGGTAGACCTCAACTATGAGAGACAAAATGAGAAAACAAATCCAGACAATCACATTGTCTGATTTGGAAAGAATTTATTTGCAAATTATGGTGGAAAATAAGTATTTGGTCAATATCAAAAGTTCATCTCAATACTTCGTTATATATCCTTTGTTGGCAATGACAGAGGTCAAACGTTTTCTGTAAGTCTTCACAAGGTTGGCACACACTGTTGCTGGTATGTTGGCCCATTCCTCCATGCAGATCTCCTCTAGAGCAGTGATGTTTTGGGGCTGTCGCTGGGCACCATGGATTTTCAACTCCCTCCAAATGTTTTCTATGGGGTTGAGATCTGGAGACTGGCTAGGCCACTCCAGGACCTTGAAATGCTTCTTACGAAGCCACTCCTTCGTTTGCCCGGGCGGTGTGTTTGGGATCATTGTCATGCTGAAAGACCCAGCCACGTTTCATCTTCAATGCCCTTGCTGATGGAAGGAGGTTTGCACTCAAAATCTCACGATACATGGCCCCATTCATTCTTTCCTGTACACGGATCAGTCGTCCTGGTCCCTTTGCAGAGAAACAGCCCCAAAGCATGATGTTGCCACGCCATGCTTCACAGTAGGTATGGTGTTCTTTGGATGCAACTCAGCATTCTCTCTCCTCCAAACACGACGAGTTGTGTTTCTACCAAACAGTTCTACTTTGGTTTCATCTGACCATATGACATTCTCCCAATCCTCTTCTGGATCATCCAAATGCTCTCTAGCAAACTTCAGACGGGCCTGGACATGTACTGGCTTAAGCAGGGGGACACGTCTGGCACTGCAGAATCTGGGTTCCTGGCGGCGTAGTGTGTTACTGATGGTAGCCTTTGTTACGTTGGTCCCGGCTCTCTGCAGGTCATTCACTAGGTCCCCCCGTGTGGTTCTGGGATTTTTGCTCACCATTCTTGTGATCATTTTGACCCCACGGGGTGAGATCTTGCATGGAGCCCCAGATCGAGGGAGATTATCAGTGGTCTTGTATGTCTTCCATTTTCTAATTATTGCTCCCACAGTTGATTTCTTCACACCAAGCTGCTTGCCTATTGCAGATTCAGTCTTCCCAGCCTGGTGCAGGTCTACAATTTTGTTTCTGGTGTCCTTCGACAGCTCTTTGGTCTTCACCATAGTGGAGTTTGGAGTGTGACTGAGGTTGTGGACAGGTGTCTTTTATACTGATAACAAGTTCAAACAGGTGCCATTAATACAGGTAATGAGTGGAGGACAGAGGAGCCTCTTAAAGAAGAAGTTACAGGTCTGTGAGAGCCAGAAGTCTTGCTTGTTTGTAGGTGACCAAATATTTATTTTCCACCATAATTTGCAAATAAATTCTTTCCAAATCAGACAATGTGATTGTCTGGATTTGTTTTCTCATTTTGTCTCTCATAGTTGAGGTCTACCTATGATGACAATTACAGGCCTCTCTCATCTTTTAAAGTGGGAGAACTTGCACAATTGGTGGCTGACTAAATACTTTTTTGCCCCACTGTATCTGGGACCCTGAATGTGCAGGCAGATTGCCTCAGCAGTGGACCACTCAGAGTGGCGCTTGCACCCCTCGTTGTTCCAGGAGCTGACAGTCCATTACGGGAGGCCGGTTATAGATCTGTTTACTTCTCCAGAAAACACCCACCTGCCGAGGTTTTTCAGCAGGTTCAGAACACGGGGGGCGGAGGGAACAGATGCCCTGAGATGTCAGTGGCCTCGGGGCCTTTTATACACCCCCCCTGGCCTTTTTTTAAAAAAAGTTTTTTTTATTTTTTACAGAAACACACATACAAACATACAATGTATTTTTTCTGAACAGAGTATTTGGCCAATTCACAAATTTAAACAGTTTTTAGTCATTTCAACTAAATTTACAATTTCTATGCTTCTTTTTTGCCATTCTCATCTTTTTTTTAAAAAAAAAAATATTACCCTCCATTGTCATCTCTGATCTTAACCAAATTTAATTTTTCCCTTCTATTCTATGTTGTACCCCTTCCCATTGTCATCTATTTTTATATCCATCATCAAATTAATTAATTATGTGGTGTTACAATTGTTCAATTCTTATAGAAATAATAAACCCACTTATTTTATAACATACATTTCCTTAGGTAATACAATCCAACATTTTAGTATAAATCAGTTAGTTATATAACTATCTTTTTTCTTTGTACATTCAAAAATATAAACATGGATATTCCAATTATTTCCATTTTCATGCAATCCAACTTATAAATCAATTAATTATGTGACCATCTTTTCTCTTTACATGATAATAAACCAAATAGTTTTCCCCATATGTTCCTCCAAACCACAACTTAATTATTTCTGCTTTCACCACAATATGCAGTTAAAAATATTTCAATTATTACCATTTCCTTAGTTAAATTTAAAAGTATTCTAGCTGTTATCCTCTAATCATAAAGCTTTCCCCATATGTTGCTCAAAACCACAATTTAGTCATTTCTACGTTCAACACCATATATCATTAAAGGTATTTCAATTGTTACAGTTTAAACTTATTCATATTTCTAAAAACTTATCATTATCGAAGTTTCAAAAATGCAAATAAAAATATTCCAATTATTATTCTATTCATTTTTACAATCATGTGATTTTCCATTATTTCTTACTATAATTCATATTTCAATTCTAAATATATATAGCATATTCCTCTTTCATTTCTTTCTCCTTTTCTCCCTTTTCATTTTTATCTTTGCCTTTTTCTTTCCCCTTTTTTTCTTTTGAGCTTTAAAATCCTGATCTCTCCTATTTTGCCCTATATTTCCCATTGTTTCCCGTCTCTTTTTTCTTTTTTTTTGTTTCCCCACTGTTTATCCTACTGTTTATCCCAGTGTAATCATTCTGTATTTCAAAGTCCTGGACTCTTCTATTTTGCCCTGTATTTCCTGTTGTTTTCCACTCTTTTTCTCTCTTTCTTATCTTTTCACTGTTAATCCCAGTGTAATCATTTAAGTTTTTTATATTCTTTCTATTCCACCTTTCTTTCCTTCTTTGTCTCTTTCCACCCTCTGTTTTTTCCATTGTTAATCCCAATGTAATCTCTAAAAACCTCCTTTTTATTGTTGCTATCCACATATTCAATTAATTTTTCATAATTAATCTCGTCTTTATCTTCTTTATTTTCAGCCTCTGTGTCTTGCTTCTCCGTCTTTGTTTCCTTGTCAGCTTGAACATGCTCTATCTCAATTTTGGGGTCCTCAGGTTTCAATTCTCCATGTAACATTGTAATTATTTCTCTTATTTCTGTTTTCCATGACAATTACATCATTTCCATCATTTCTCTAATTTCCTGCGCCAGTTTATTCTTTCTGGGTTGGTATTATTCCAATTTTAAAAGTTTCGTTGTGTTCCTTTTTTTTTTCAAAGTCAAGCCGCTTGCAGACAAAGAAATCCTCCCCAAAAGTTCTCACGGCTGTTATCACTAATAAAGTTCAAAATTTTCCAAAACAAAGGTTCCAAATTGCAGTATTCTTTCTTTCTCCTGAAGGTGTCTCTCTACAATTCACAATTCCTATCAGTTGTCTGACAAAGTATCCATTTTGTTTCAATCCATGTTAACAATCTTTACTAGCTTCTCTTTTCTTCTTTTTAACTTTGAAAATGCCAAATCAGTTTTATAGTCCAGTCCGAATTAAACAACACTTTTCCCCTCTTTTTTTTCTTCTTCCTTCTGTTTATACAACACTTCTGTTACAGGGCTTATTGTCCACTTTCTCTTTTATTTTTCTTAAAATTCAAAAAAAAAAGATCTATTTATTTTCTTTCCAATCCTTTAGCCAATTTTGGGGTTATTCTTCTAGTTTTTAAAGTTTTCCAATAATTTTATTCAAAAGTCAATTTTCTTTTTGGGTTTTTGTCCCTTTAAATTGCGCTTCAGTCAGCCTCTTTTCTTCCCCCCATGCCCATTAGCCGCTATTCTTACGCTGGGGAGTTTTCAGGATTAAAAGGGTTTTTTGTTGTTTTGCCTATGCGTTGGCTGTCACTCACCCGGCTTCAAAACTCCGTTCCAGTCACCGCTCCTGCTCAATACTTAGCCCGGTTGCCCCAGCTTCTTGACAGCTGCAATGGCTGCCGAATTGGAGAGAGTTTCCTCTGACCTTCGAGTAACTTGCTTGTTCCTCTTGGTCTTCTTAGGTGCCTCTCCTTCCCCGTCCCTACAGGACGGTTCCGGTCCGAAGACCCCTCGGCAGCAGTTCGTCAGTCCGGGTTTTCACGGAGCTCATCGGAGCCTGCTAATTCCCCGACTGTCTCGCCGTGATGCTTCCGGTTGGACCCCCCCCCCCCCCCGCCTTGATCCCGGCAGTCATCAGGAAGGTTCTCACGGTGAAGGCGGAAGTGATCTTTATAGCTCCCTATTGGCCCAGGAGTTTAGAGTCACTTACTAAACATCCCACAGTGCACAGATTCCTCAGGGGCGCTTCCAACTTACACCCACCTGCGGTTCACAGGTTCTGTATCCCACTTGGGATCTGACTAAGGTTTTACAGGCACTTACAGAGAGTCTCTTTGAGCCCTTGAGGTCAGCCAGTCTACGTTTCCTTTCCCTTAAGGTGGCCTTCCTAGTCACAATTACATCGGCCAGAAGGATTTCGGAGCTGGCGGCTCTTTCTGTAAGACAGGACCTCTGCATATTCCACCCGGACAGGGTGGTCTTACGTTTGGACCCTTCTTTCATTCCTAAAGTTAATTCATGGTTCCACAGGGCCCAGGAGTTGATATTACCCAACTTCTGCCCAGGCCCGAGACATGCCCTAGAACAGAGATGGCACAAGTTGGATGTGAGAAGGGCCCTCCGTATCTACATTAAACGCATGCCTTCCTTCTGGAAAACGGAATCTTTCTTTATCTCCTTTCAACCATCTACACTAGGACACAGGATCACTCCTTCGATGGTGGGTCGCTGGATTAGAGCTTGCATTTCCAAAGCATACAAGGTGCAACACCTACCTACACCTAGGCACATAACAGCGCATTCCACCAGAAGCGTGGCCACGACTGTGGCATGGGCGACACAGGCCTCTATTGAGGAAGTGTGTCAGGCAGCTACCTGGTCCTCCCCATCTCCATTTATTCGGCACTATAAGTTAGACTCCTTTGCCTCGGCGGAGGCAGCCTTTGGGAGGTGAGTCCTCCAGAGAGTTCATTGTGTCGGGGGGGACTTGGGACCAGACTGCTCCCACCTGTAGGGGACAGGCAGGCTTTGGTATGTCCCATTCCTGGATGCTCTTGTACAGCTGTAGGGAGAATGGGTGTTGGTCCTACCTGAACGCCATTTCTAGTAGAGCTGGAAGAGAGCATCCAGCCCCACCCTTATTAACATCTGGTCCACAGTCCGGGAGGGGCTACTGTTTTGCAGGTCACAAGTCTATTCATCACTATGCCTTCGCCGAACTGGGGAATCACCAGACAAGGAGGGAGTGACCAGAGATGCAAATAAGATCACGTGCTCAGTCTCCATGCAGAAGATAGAGCTATTACCCATTCCTGGATGCTCTCTTCCAGCTCTACTAGAAATGGCGTTCAGGTAGGACCAACATCCATTTATTTTGGCATGTTATGAATATAACAGTTGTGCTTTATTATTCTGGATTAGATTTAGCATGTTCTTTGAACCCTGCTGGTCTATGTAAGAATTCTGCCTTCAGCCATGGAGAGTCCAGACTGCATTAGAGAGGATCACACCAACAAAGTGAGAATGAGATGACTGACTGATATTTCATTTCTAAATCATAGAATCATAGAGTCGGAAAGGTTCTCAGAGGTCTTAGATTCTCTTTTTCTATGAAGGATCAGCTAAAGCTGACATAGTAAAGCTGACTTAATGTATTCAATTCTGGGGAGTGTAATATTTTCCCAGAAACAACATTTTTGTGGTTTCTGGACTTGTAAAAAGATTAAGGCGTTCTGGGTGAAAATTTGGTGGGTTATTCAAAATATTTTAAAGAAAAAGATTAAGTTTACGCCACAGTTTTTTTTGTTGGGAATAATTACGGATTGTACAGTTATAGAAATAAAGTTGATTTTAAATCTGATAACAGCAGCTAGGTTATTGGTGGCACAATATTGGAAGAAGAAAGAAATACCCACCATGGAGGAATGGACATTAAAAGTGGTGCATTTGGCGGAAATGGCAAAAATCTCCGCATATCTCAGAGACTATTCAAATGAAAGATATATAACAGAATGGAGAAGATGGATTGACTATATCCAGAGTAAATATCGGACTAAAAAACTTCAAATAGCTTATGAATGAATATTCTGTATAACTTGTCAGTGGTTTATATGCATATTGTTTTTGGGTGATAGGAGTTAAAGATCTAGGGTTAATAGTAATTCAATGTACTGTTAGCTTATTATAGTTGTAGGTTTGTTAAAGGTTATACCCTGTGCTAGTCCTGGGAAGTTCAGGGGGGTGGGGTGGGGGGGAAGAGTGGGAGGGGAGTGGGAGAGGGAGGGAGGCAGGGAGGGGTTTGGATTGGGGGG
>WNWU01011708.1:23845-41209 GCA_012654045.1 Ptyas mucosa
GGGGGAGAGAGAGAGAAAGGGGGAGAGAGAAAGAATGAGAAAGAGAGGGGGAGAGAGAAATGGTGACAAGATAGGGCAAAAACGTAAAATGTGAGGACAGTCGTAAGTTCTAGGACTGGTCACAAGTGCGAGGACCAGTCAAAAATTACTTTTCCAGCCCTCTGAGTAGTCCATATGCACAAAAGGACTACCCAGAGGGCTGAAAAAAGTGATTTCTGACAGGTCCTCACACTTTTGACCAGTCTTTTTTTATTTTGAAATTTACCAGTAGCCGTTGCATTTCCCACCCCCGGCTTATACTCGAGTCAATGAGTTTTCCCAGTTTTTGTGGTAAAATTGGGGGCCTCGGCTTATATTCGGGTTGGCTTATACTCGAGTATATATGGTAAGTGTTGGGGAAATTCATTTCAAAGATTATCAAAAAAGGAGACATCAGTCAAAAGTGGATATCCTCTCGCCTTCCATTTCTCACCTATACACATATATGCCCAGGCATACATTTAAACATGCAAACATTGATTGTGGCTCTCCAGTTATACACAAAAGCTTACCAGTGGGTTTGCTTCCCTCTGAGGCTCCTCAGCATACATTTCCTCAGAGATTCCTCCTGTTGGGTTTGAGAGCAACGCAGACACAGCAAACATGAACCAAAGGCAGTTTAAAAAGCATTTTTCCTTTTGGCTTTTCTCCCTTACAGGTAGTCCTCAACTTATGACTGTTTGCTTAACAGCAGTTCAAATTAATGATGGTCTTGGAAAGGGTGCTTTATGGCCTATAAAACACTTCCAACCATTGGAAATGTTGTGACACCTTCTATGGTTACATGAGCATGATCTGCATGCTTGGCAACCTGTTTGCATTTATGACTGGTTGTCAAGTGCCCTACTATCATATGATCACAACTTGCAATCTTCTCTGCCAGCTTCCCCAGAAAGTAAATAGGGAAGCCGGCAGGGGAGCTTGCAAGATGCTGTCACTTGCCCAAAGGACTCCCTCTCATCCCTGGGGGTTGGGTGAAAGAGCTGCCTTCCAAAGGATTTCAGCTCTGTGTCTGCTTGGATTTTGGCAGCGTGGTAAGGTAAGGAGAACAGGATGCCCTGGGAGTGGGGAAGGCCTGGTATAAGCCACATGTGAGTGTCTCTCTGCTCAGTGGATGAAAATCCTACTTTATTGTTGTTGTTATTATAGTATGGTAATATTTATTAGTGTTAGCCTAATTTTTTGACAGCTTAGTGTATTGTGCCAGCTGATTTGGGTAGTTAATGAACATGGAATAGAATATAAGTTAAAACTTGTTCTTCTCTTGCCTCAGTTACTAACAATTAGTGTGATCCCACAGCACACTAGACCCTTAACTGCCCCAGTTAACTATGCTGTGTGAGCCCAGCCTTCCTTTTTAATAAGGAAAGTTATTCAATCATTGTTTTTGTTCTCTTTCTGCAATATCAGAGGTTGGGCAACAAGGCTTCTACACTTTACAAAATAAAAGCATTGTAATACTATTGAACTGATGGACCATAAGCAATCTAGACAGCCAGTGGAGTAGGATAAAGATGGTATAAGTGAAAGAAGTCTGAACCTGAAGTTAATCCTATAAGCGGGATTAAAGTTCCTGGTGGGAGCAGGGGGCCATATCATGTTAAGGGGGCATGCACCCGCTGTCTTCGAGCGGTAGCATGCTCCGGCCCCCAAGGCTCCACTCGTTCTCCAGGTTGCACAGACCCTCAGGACCCGGGCCTTCAACTGATGTTGTGCAACGCCAGGTCTGCAGTAAATAAAGCCCCCCTCATCTGTGATCTTATTCAGGAGGGGGGAGCGGACCTGGCGGGCATTACGGAGACCTGGTTGGGCCCGGACGGAGGGGTCCCTCTGGTAGAAATGTGCCCACCAGGCTTCCACGCATTCCATCAGCCGAGGTCACAGGGGAGGGGCGGGGGAGTAGCGGTTATCATTAAACAAGGTCTGAGACCAAGGGAGGCCACTGTCCCTCAGACGGCCGGCTGTGAATCCCTCCTGGTGAAATGGGGCCACGGGGTTCAGATGGGTTTGCTGATCACGTACCTGGCTCCCTGCCACGTGGCAACAGCCCTGCCCGAGCTACTCAACGTCATCGCCGCGGTGGCGGTTGATATCCCCAGGCTTATGGTCATGGGGGATTTCAACCTGCCGTCCGTGGGTGAGACGTCTGAGGTGGCTTGGGAGTTCATTGCTTCCATGACAGCTATGAACCTGAACCAGTTAATTCATGGCCCTACCCACATGGGGGGAAACACGCTGGATCTGATTTTTGTCTCTGGACAGTGGTTGAGTGATCTTGAGATAGGGGATATAGTTACCAAGCCCTTGTCATGGTCAGATCACTCTCTCCTTTGTCTCGACCTTCGAACCGCTGCACCCCGCCGCAGGGAGGCGGAGCCGGTAAGATGGTTCCGCCCGAGGCGCCTGATGGAACCTGATAGGTTCCAGATGGAGCTTGGGCCATTTCCTGAGGCTCTGGCACACGCCTCGACTGGGGACCTAGTGGCTGCCTGGGATAAGGCGGCCACTGGAACTCTGGATCGGGTCGTGCCTTTGCGGCCTCTGACCCGGCGCCGATCTCAATTGGCCCCTTGGTTTTCCGAGGAGCTGAGGGAGTTGAAGCGCCGGAAAAGACGCCTAGAGAGTAGTTGGAGGGCCAGTCTTTCAGAATCAGACCGGACACTAGTAAGATCCCACATTAGGAATTACTTAGTGGCGATAAAAGCAGCAAAATGTAGTTATTTTGCTGCTCTTATTGCATCATCAGATAATTGCCCGGCCGCCCTCTTCAGGGCGACCCGCTCCCTGCTTCACCAGGAAGCACGGGAGGACCCCTTGGAGGGTAGAGCCGAGGACTTTGTTCAGTATCTGCATGACAAAATCACTCAGATTCGGGATGATCTAGATTCTGACTGGGTAGTCTCAGGGGGAGGGACTGGGGCAGGTCTTGTGAATGTTATCTGGGATGAGTTTGATCCTGTGACCCCTGAGACTACCCAGTCAGAATCTAGCAGACTGAACGCAACCACTTGTTTGTTGGACCCGTGTCCTTCCTGGTTAGTGCTGGCTTCCCGGGAGGTGACACGAGGCTGGCTCCAGGGGATTATAAATGCTTCGTTGGGTGAGGGTGACTTTCCCGCCGCCTTGAAAGAGGCGGTGGTGAGGCCTCTCCTCAAGAAGCCCTCCCTGGACCCGGCAATGTTGGTAAATTATCGTCCGGTCTCCAACCTTCGCTTTTGGCGAAGGTTGTTGAGAGTGTGGTTGCGCAACAGCTTCCCCAGCACCTGGATGAAACGACGTATCTGGATCCGTTCCAGTCGGGCTTCAGGCCTGGGTACAGCACGGAAACGGCATTGGTCGCGTTGGTTGATGATCTCTGGAGGGCTCGGGACAGGGGGTGCTCCTCTGTCCTGGTCCTGTTAGATCTCTCAGCGGCTTTTGATACCATCGACCATGGTATCATGCTGCACCGGTTGGAAGAGTTGGGGGTGGGAGGCACTGTACTGCAGTGGTTCTCCTCCTTTCTCTCTGACCGGTCGCAGTTGGTGTTGACAGGGGGGCAGAGGGCGACCCCGAGGCCCCTCATATGCAGGGTGCCACAGGGGTCGGTCCTCTCGCCCCTCCTGTTCAACATTTATGTGAAGCCGCTGGGCGAGATCATCCGTGGTTTTGGGGTGAGATATCATCAGTACGCTGATGACACCCAGCTGTACATCTCCACCCCAGACCACCCCAACGATGCCCTTGAAGTGATGTCCCGGTGCCTGGAGGCCGTGCGGATCTGGATGGGCACGCAACTTGGGAGTCCTCCTGGATTCACGGCTGTCTTTAGAAGAGCACTGACGGCCGTGACCGGGAGGATTTTTCATCAGGTTCGCCTGATTCGCCAATTGCGCTTTCTAGATCGGGACTCTTTACGCACAGTCACTCATGCCCTCGTCACTTCTCGTCTGGACTACTGTAGTGCTCTCTACATGGGGCTCCCCTTGAGGAGCACTCGGAGGCTCCAACTGGCGCAGAGTGCGGCCGTGCAGGTGGTTATGGGAACGACGTGGCATTCCCATGTAACACCTCTCCTGCGCCAGCTGCACTGGCTCCCGGTGGTCTTCCGGGTGCGCTTCAAGGTTTTGGTTATCACCTTTAGAGCGCTCCATGGCTTAGGGCCTGGTTATTTACGGGACCGCCTGCTACCACCAATAGCCTCCCACCGGCCAGTACGCTCCCATAGAGAGGGGCTCCTCCGGGTGCCGTCGGCCAAACAATGTCGACTGGCGGCCCCCAGGGAGAGAGCCTTCTCTGTGCGGGCACCTACGATCTGGAACGAGCTCCCCCCGGAGATACGGACGATCCCGGATCTGCGCACCTTCCACCGCGCACTTAAGATTTTTCTATTTCATCAAGCAGGCCTGGCCTAAATCTTTTCTCCTGTTAAATGTAAATTTTAAATTGGGTTTTTAAATTATTGGGTATTTTAAATTTGTCTCAGCCAAATTGATTTAATTTGTTTTATTCTATTTTAAATTCTGTATGTATGTGTTTTTTATTTGTGGCTGTTCACCGCCCTGAGTCCTTTGGGAGAAGGGCGGTATACAAATTTAATAAAAGTAAAAGTAAAAGAAATAAGCAGAGGAACAGCCTTTTCAAGAGCAAGAAATACGTTTCCTAATCACCCAAATAGTGTAAGAACCAGTTTGGTGTAGTAGTTAAGGCACCAAGCTAGAAACCGGGAGACTGAGAGTTCTAGTCCTGCCTAAAGCACAAAGCCAACTGGGTGACCTTGGGGCCAGTCACACACACTCAGCCCTAGGAAGGAGGCAAGCCACTTCTAGAAAATCTTGCCAAGAAAACTGCAGCGAGTTGTCCAGGAGTCAAAACTGACTGAAAGAAACAAACAGAAAACTGGTGAAAACAAGGACAACACTGACTTGTCCAGAACTATGAGTTTTACAACCCTCCTAGTTATGGGACACTGGGAGTTGTGGTGGTGTTCAGAATGAGTGACATCATCCTGGAATCCCAAAGATGTCCTTGCTGTGTATCCCCAACAAGTGAATCAGAAGAACATAGATCAGGAAGATAAAGCTTTGTTTCAAAGAGACTCCACCATAGTTGATTTAGTATAAGTCTGGCAGGAATTTGCCCTTAAAAGTTTTCAAAATGCTGGTTTTACCTCAGACTAGTGATTAAATATACCTTCCTGAAATCTATATGGCTTTGGTTCCTTGGTTTGCTAGCAATGTGGGGCTTGACAACAAAATGGAAAAACCAATTCCTAAAGAAAAAAATTGAACAGAGACAAAACAAAACTAAACAAAAACATTGAAATTTTTTTAAAAAAAGATGAAAACACATATTATCCCCTCTCGTTGAACACTGACAAATCTATTGCAACAATTAGCTTCTCCCCTTGCAAAGCAGGTCCAAAGTTTATAAGCTTGTACATCTATTTGCAACCTAATTGCATTACATTACATTACATATATGAAAGAAAAAATAAGTTAACAGGTTAAATAACAACAAAATTAAAATTCAAAGCACTCTGTTAACAATCTGTAATTGTAACTTACTCGGAAAGTCTACATGTTTTATCTTCTTTACTACAAATCACCCCGATCACAGAGATGGGATTCAGCCGGTTTGCACTGGTTCAGGCAAATCAGTTGTTAACTTTTTGCACAGTTCAGAGAACTGTAATCCCACCACTGGCTTGCCCCGCCCCTCCCAGCCACTCCTTATCTTGCCTCACCCAACTTGGCCAGTGCCTAGACTCACGCCCACAGCCCAGCTGCTGTCTGGCTCCTTCGCTTGCTTGCTTGCCCAGACCACGCAGTCCCCCGTGGTCCAGCTGATCTCCACATCTCACTCGCTTACCTGCCTTCGCCATGGCCGACCACGTGGCCAAGCTGATCTCCATGCCTCACCCGCTCTGCTCACTGCGGCTGCCCGCAAAGTTAAGGTGCTCGGCCGAAGGGCTGCCTCGGGGTGGACACGGTGAGGCTCGGCCACCTTTCAGGCCTGGCTCTCACCATCCTTCCACCTGCATGCTGCCTGCTTGCCCTCTGCCTCGGGTCAGGGGACGCACCACTTCCTGCCTCTCGCCTTCCACAGGGCTTCCAGGGCCGGGCGGATGCCGTCTGCTCACCCTCCGCCTCAGGGGGAGGGGGGTGACGAAGAAAGGTGGTCATTGAGGAAGAAGTGGGGAGAGTAAGGGGCCTCTGAAGAAGGGGAAATGGGGCGGAGGTAAGCGAGCTGCCCTGGTGAAGGGTGAGACCGCGGTGGAAACATGCGGGAGCAAGTGGGGTGGTGATGGGGGGTAGGTGTCCCTTTAGAAAGGCAGGAGGTGGGCCTCCTTCTCTTCAAGGACAAGAGAAGCAGATAAGTAACAGCTTCCACAGGGAAAGCCCCCCCCCCCCCCGGGTTAAAGAAAGGGGAGTTTTCCCATCAAAAATTAAGAGATAAATATCAAGGCTCTTTTAAAAAAAAAGTTAGAGCAAAATTTATAGTATAATCTTGTGTAGATGTGGATCTCACTGCAACTTCGATACGGTTACAAAATAATTTTAAATTTAATGGTAAACAACGAAAGAGCAGAAAGAAAAAGTTGTAAAAGTCCAGCAAGGGATTATAAAATAGGTCAGAAGTCAACTAGTCATAAATCAAGAGATTGTAAATCTTCAATGCTTTACATTGAAATAAATAAAATAAATAAACAAATAAAATAAAAATAAATATTTTGAAATAAATCTTCAAAAGGCTAAAACTTTTTTACAGTGAGCTTTAATGTGCTCTCAAGCAAATACCAAAAAGGACCTTGTCAGCCAGCCTGCTGCTTGCTGCCATGGAAATGGGGGGAGGGGTCAGTGGAGCATTTTTCTTTGCAGCTTTTCAACTACGGTCTGGGCTTTGCTTAACACTCCAAGGTCATTTCTTCTAGCTTTGGTATGCAGCAGCCAGAGATGAAGCACTTGAATCAAATAATTTTTCACAACATTTCCTAGCCTGGCTGGTGCTTGCCCTCTGGTTGCCTAGCTACCAGGGGGTCGGACTCTACAGTTTGTTTCAATTTGCTGCTTCACACGCTTTTGTCTCAAATCTTGCCTGAAACTTGTTGCATTCAGTTCTCTCCTAGTAAAAGTACCTTTTCTTTGAATCTATGGAGCCAAAGGTTTTTCTTTCCTAGGAATTGGACGGAGCCCCTGACAGATCTTTTGCATATTGTGGGCAATTTCAATGCAAAGGTAGGCCAAGGAAAAGTTGAAAGAATAGTAGACAAGTTTGGGCTAGTGAACGGAATGAAGCTGGCAATTGCCTAGTTCAATTTTACCAGGAAAATCATCACAGCATTATGAACACATGGTTTATTCAACACAAGCAACAGTTATACACATGGACAGCACCAAATGGACAATATCGAAATCAGATAGATTTCATTTTATGCCAACAACACTGGTAAGGTTCAATTGCATCTGTTAAGACACTTCCCGGTGCTGATTGTAGCTCAGACCATCAGCTATTGGTGGTTAAACTAAAGTTCAAACTCTGCAAAGTGAAAAAAGGTACTATTCCCCCCAAAATTCAATGTGAAAAACATCTCACCTTTGTTTTTTTGTTTTTTTAATGTTTTTATTATTAAAATATAAACAAAGATATAAAGACAATACAATACAGTACAAAGACAAACAAAACCCCCACCACCAACAGAACCCACACAGATATTGTATATATATAGTTTGGTCGGCAACAGAATATATCATATTTTCTTTTACAGATTAATGAAATAGTAATATTAGAATTCTTAGTTTTAGTACTTTAAACTCAAAATATACTTGTATAATTTCCTTATTCACCTTCTATTGTACCTTTCACCCTAGTTTCAATCATCTACGGTTATGCTAATTTTACTTTCCAGCCATTGGTACCATTGGTACCACACAAGATAATAGTCACTTTCTTCCTTATCCTGGAGTTCCAGCGTCAATCTATCCATTTCAGCACATTCTGTTATCTTTGAGATAATTTTATCTTTAGTTGGAAATTGGTCTGATTTCCAGTTTTGAGCGAACAGTAGGCGTGCTGCTGTCAAAATATGTATAATAAGCTATTTCATCTCTTTGGTGTGTTGTGCTGTTATCATGCCAAATAAAAAGAATTCTGGGCCATCTTCTACTTGTAGATTTGTTATTTCTTCAATTATTTTTTTTATGTCTTGCCAATATTGTTGGGCCTTCCTACATTTCCACCAAGCGTGATAGTATGTCCCTTTTTTTGTTTTACACTACCAACAGAGTGAGGGAGTGTTTGGATATATTTTGGCTAGTCGGGCCGGTGGTAGGTGCCATCTGTAAAACATTTTGATAAGATTTTCTTTATAGGATGTGGCCCTTGTCATTTTGATATTTTGTTTCCATAGTTTTTCCCAATTTGCCAATTGGATGTTGTGCCCTATGTCTCTAGCCCACACTATCATGTTTTGTTTAACTGTTTCTTCTAATAATTTGTGTCTAAGAAGATAGTTATATATTTTAGTTATCATCTTTTGTTCTGCGCTTTGTAAGATCTTGTCCAGTTCGTTCAGATCATTCGAAATTCCATATTGTGTTTTGTCTACTGAGTATCTTGAATGTATTTGGGTATAGGGCCACCAATCAATATTTATGCCGCAATTTTGGAGTTGATGTCTTGGGATAAGTTCGCCTTCCTGGTTTAATAGATCTTGGTACCGCATCATCTTTCCTATCTCGAGTGTATTTGGGTATATCAATGCCTCCATCGGGGACCACCATTTTGGTATTCTGGTGTAATGATTTTTCTTGATTTCCAGCCAAATCTTGAGTAGTGAAGCCTCAATTATATGTCGTTGGAAATACATATGTCGTTTGTCCGGTCCGCCCCATAAGAAGGCATGCCATCCTCTTGTTAAGTCAAAGCCTTCTAAATATAGAGTTCTTTTATTGTCCAATTTCATCCATTCTTTGATCCAGGTCAGCCCTGATGCCTTATAGTAAAGTTCCCAATCTGGTATTGCCAGGCCTCCTTTATCTTGTGAATCTTGTAAAGCTTTGATCTTGATTCTGGCCTTCTTTCCCTGCCATAGATACTGTAAGTCATTACTGTTTTATTAAGATTCTTGAAAAAGTCTCTTCCCGGATGTATTGGTATTACCTGGTATAGGTATAATACTCTTGGTAGTATGGACATTTTTATTGAGGTGATTCTGCCCATCAACGATAATTGTAGTCTATTCCAAATTTCCAAATCTTTTTTAATTTGTTTTAATAATTTAGTATAATTGTCTTCTTTAATCGTAATTGCTTTTGCTGTCAACCAGATACCTAAGTATTTTATCTGCTTTACTATTTGAATTCCTAATTCTTCTTCTAATTTCAACCTCTGTGTTTGGGTCATATTTTTCGTCAGTACTTTCGTTTTTTTTGTTTATTTATTTTGAGGCCCGCGACTTCCCCATATTCCTCTATCATTGCCATCAGCCTTGATCCAGATAGTCTTGGGTTTTCCAGAATGAAAATTACATCATCTGCGAAGGCGAGCAGTTTGTACTCCTCTCCCCGAATCTTGAGGCCTTTGATATCGTCCTCCTTCCTAATTTCATTTAGTAAAATTTCCAGTGCTATTATAAATAATAGGGGGGACATGGGACGTCCTTGTCGTACTCCTTTCTGAATATCAAAAATTTGTGTCATATCGCCATTTATTTAGATTTTTGCTGTTTGATGAGAATAAATTTTTTTAATCAGTTTAAGAAATTTCTCTCCACAATTCATCGATTCAAGTTGTATTATAAGAAAAGACCAATTTAAATTATCGAAGGCCTTCTGAGCGTCAAGAGAGATTAGGGCTACTTCTTTATCTATCTTCTGATCGTAATATTCCAAAATATTTATAATCGTTCTTAAATTGTTTTTGATCTGTCTCCTAGGTATGAACCCATTTTGGTCTGGGTGTATGTATTTGTGAATTATTGCTTTGAGTCTCTGTGCCAGTATTGACATAAATAATTTATAATCCACGTTGAGTAATGAAATTGGTCTGTAGTTTCTAACCTGGGTCGGATCTGTGTCTTCTTTGTGTATTAATGTGATAATGGTTTCTGTCCAGGATTTTGGAATTTCAGCTGTCAATAATGCTGCATTAAATACTTGTAGCAGTGTTTCATCTATTGATTGTTGGCAGTGTTTGTAAAATTCAGTGGGAATTCCATCTAGTCCTGGAGTTTTATTGTTCTTTTGTTTTTTGCGAGCTTCGATCAATTCAAACATTGATATGGGCCGGTTCAAGATCTCTCTGTGTTCTTCTTCAAAGTGTGTGATATTAGATTTGTGCAGGTATTTTCTAATTTGCTCATCCGGGACATCATCCTGACGGTAAAGCTTTTGATACAATGTTTTAACTATGTTTTTCTTGTCTAGATGGGTATGATGTAAAGTTCCTGCCTCGTCGTGAAATTGATGAATAATTCTTTTTTCTGTTTGCTTTTTTAATTTGTAGGCTAACCAGCGTCCAGTTTTATTTGCGTGTTCAAAATTGGTCTGCTTTGCCATTCTTATTTTCTGTGCCAATTCAGTTTTTGTAGTTAAGTTCAATTTGTGTTTGGCCAGATTAAGTTTTTGATGCGCTATCTTGTTAGGGTGCTGTTGTAATTTAGTTTCCTCTATCTTAATTTCTTCCAGTAAGTCGTTCCTAATTTTTTGTTTCTCTTTTTTTCTTTTCGCCACATATGCGATGGTATAAGCTTTCGTCGTGTCCCATAAAGTTTGTAACGACGTTTGATCCTTTGTGTTGATTTGGAAAAATATCTTGATTTCCTTTTCTATCATTTGTAAGTACACTTTTTCCTTTATTATACTTGTATCCATTTTCCATCTTTTCTGTTTTCGAAAACCTTTCCAGACTATTTTAATGGGGTTATGATCAGCCCATATACTAGGCATAATTTCTACATCATATGTTTCTTTGCTTAATTGAGGTGTCATCCAGGCCATATCCAGCCTGGATCACGATTGATGTGGGGCAGAATAATATGTATATTGTTTTACTTTGGTGTTTAATTCTCGCCAAGTGTCATGTAAACTCATTTCTTGTGCCAATTCCTTGAATGTTTGTGGCAATGTCTTCCTTTTAATTTTATTCTTCCTATTACTTTGATAATCTTCTTGTGGGTTTACAATCACATTAAAATTGCTGACAATACAAACATTTTCATAATCCAACTCTTTTAACTTGTCATGTAATTTTTTATAGAAATCTGTTTGGTTTCCATTTGGGGC
Organism: Ptyas mucosa; assembly: GCA_012654045.1. Lineage (NCBI taxonomy): Eukaryota > Metazoa > Chordata > Lepidosauria > Squamata > Colubridae > Ptyas > Ptyas mucosa. The sequence goes on from WNWU01011708.1 coordinate 35,149, forward strand.
ATAAATAGCTGCTAATAATATTATTTTTGTTTCCAATTTTACCTCTATCATTAACACTCAACCCTCTTTATTGGTATGAATTAACTTAGTTCTTATATGGTCTCTGACATATATTACCAGTCCCCTTTTTTTACAGTCGCCTACAGATGTGTATATTACTCCTAGTTTCTTGTTTTCAAGTAGTTTTTTCTGTTGTTTTCTTATGTGTACTTCTTGTAATGTGATTATGTCTGCCCCTAGTTTTTGCAGCTTAGTAAATATTTGATGTCTTTTGCTTGGTGAGTTTAAACCGTTTATATTTATGGAAATGAGCTTTAATTCTTCTTCCATTTCTGCTAGTGTTTATTTGTCCGTAGTTTTAAGTTTTGTAGTGTTTCTTGTAACTCTTTGTGAAGTCCCCGTCGTTTCCTCCTTCCCTGGTCTTCCCCTTCTCTGTTCCTTGTCCTCCTTGGTTGTTAATTGTACCTCTAATTTGTGAATGCTCTGTAAATTTCATCGATTACATTTCTTATTTCGTCCTTATCTTTATGTGTCGCCTTTGCCCTTATTTCAATCATGATTTCGCCCAAGTCTTCATCTCTCTGTTCTTCTATATTCTGGAATCTTAGATAGAAGGATGCCTTCTCCATTTCAAGAAATGTCAGTGCATCTTCGGTATCTCAACTCCTTATCGCTTGTTGATTTTCCATCCTTTCCAACCTGGTGGCTGTGGCTTCCGTTTTTTCTTCCACTTTGTGGATTCTCTGTTCATTTTCCGTGATGTTTTGTTGAATTTTCACTATCTTCTCATCTATATTTCTAATATCATATTTAATTTCCCCTACATCCAATCGCATTTGTTCATAGTTCCTTTTAGTTTCATTGTGGTTTAGAGTCATCTTATCTTCCATCCTTTTCATTCCCTCTTGAATCATTGCAAGGGCAGCCTGGATGTTTTGCATGCCTATAATGGTATTAGTCTTCTCTTTATCTATCGTTTCCCCTGTCTTCTGCTGTACTGGGGAGGCCACCAATAATGTTTGGGTTGGAGGTATCTTCTTGGTTGTTTTAATAGTAGTTGATGTACTTGAAGTTGCCATATCTATTATGCGTGTTATTCTTGTCCACAATTTCATAAAATTATCAATCACCTAGCTAATGTTTATAATTTAAATACAAGGTTGTTATTACAAAATTAATTAAGAATACTTCTAATCAGCAATACAATAATATGAGTAGCAAAAGAAGGAAAGCAGGGGGGAAGGCAAGAAAGGAAACAACACGGAAAGGGCAAGTTTCTAGCAATTCATCGATTACCTTATTCTTCGATTAATTAAAAAATAAAATATATTTCTCTAACAATTTTATAATAATTCTAGAATCAAGTCAGTATCAATTTATATATTCTATATGTATCCCTTTACCAACCAGGTTCTAACTACTTTAATTATTATAACTCAATCAAAATATTTAAGTTGATTAGCTTTAAGTAAGTAAATTTATCAAATATCATACACTATAGTTATTTAATTGAATTTAAATAAACAAATTATTCCGTTATCAATACTTAAAAGGAGAAACTAATAAATTGTTAAATATTATTTGTCAATTCTTTTACGTTATACTATACTATAATATAATAAACGTAGGTCAAACCAGCAATAGCTATATTGTCCGTTTGTTTTCTATTTGCGGTTTAGATTTATAGTCTTTTATCTTTTTTGTTGTTATATAGCCTTATCCTTCTTCCAATCGGTCGCCGTTCCAAGGTCTGGATCACCCTTTTCACGTTAGGTTTATTTCAGTATCCAAATTAGTCTATATAGTCCACTGCATTTCAACTTCTAAAACCACAGTCCAGGTCCAAAAATCTAGTGTCCAATGTCTTATATCCAGTATCTAACTCCTCGTGTATTCCTGTTTGCCTAATGTCCAGCTTTCGTCCGATCAATCTGCCACTTTTTCTCTGTCAGAGTTATATCCAAATAGTTCAATGTTTAATAGCCAAATAGTCAGAAACTCTCACGCTTTGTATCCTGGTCTTCGAAAGAAATATCACTGGAAGTGTCGGAAATGTTAATAATTTGTAAAAATCCACTTAGATAGGTTCTTCCGGAGTCTGTCCCACCTCTCTCCAAACTTTCCCGCAATCTATTTCGTTTTCTGGTTGTCCTGTTCAGTCCAATCAATCCAATCGACGCCCATAAAGTCCGGTACAATCACTTTATAAGAATCCGTCCAAAATCCTCCGGTCTCCAACACACCCCACTCCTCACACTCTCCGTTCCCTTCGGTATTGCACGATCTGTTCTTGTTCTTTATCCACTTCAATCCACTCAATCCAATCCAATATTATCAAAATTTTAAATCCTCCACGAGTCTAGTCGTGATATTCGTAATTCACAACTACCTTTTTCACGGTCTTGCCATACACTCTGGCTGTTCAAGTTTTTTGCGCTGTCACGTTTCCGTTCAAAATGGCTCCATTCCAATCAATCTTTCCGTTGCCGCTTCTCTTTTTTTCCAGGGTTCTCTATCACCAGCTTCTACTTCTTACTGTCAGGTAATTTTTGGGTTTTTCTAAATTTTAGTCTCCTGTTGACGCCTTCTTTTCTTTATCGATCTTCGCTTCCCACTTATGCAGTTATCAGTGCCTCCGGCCAGCCCCGGAAGGCTGGTTTTTCCTCACTCTGGATTAAGGCATTTATCTTGAACCGTCGAAGGAGTTGCAATCTCCTTTGAGGTCCTAAGATGTTCCCCTTTATTCTATTGATCTCTCCGAGATCAATAGTGCCTGTTTCGGCTCCAGATGTGGGATTGTTAGGGATCCAGGAGCAGAGCTCCGTTCCTTCCAACCCTAACGCGCTGAGGTTGCTGCCGGAAGTTGAAAAACATCTCACCTTTGTATGCCATTGTCATGGCCCGATCGGAGCCCGGTTCAGAGGAGGAGGAGTTGGAACTGGGACCGTCCAAAAGGGATGGCACATCTCCCTTGGCATGTTTGGAGAGGCCAGGGGCTGAGAACGATGCTCTCCTGGGCCCCTCAGGCATTGGGGGAGGTGGTCAACCAGACGGAGAGCTGCCTGCCTCCACAGACATGGGAGGATCGGCTGCTGACAGGCAGTGGTGCTGATAGGCAGCAGATCTCCTCTGATGTCGGCTACCATAGCCGACAACATGGAGGGCGATGCAGCCGACTGGATAGCCCAACTACACGATCAGGCAGCCCCTGAGCTTGGGGATGCTGATGAATTCATGGGAGTGCTGAGGGCCCGGTTTGAAGACACCGACCAGGGGCAAGAGGCCGAGGCTGAGATCAAAGACCTCAAGCAAAGAGGCCGCCCCGTAAAGGAGCTCGTCTGGGAGTTCTGAAGAGTGGCGGGGAAGCTGCAAGACTGGTCGGAATGCCTCTTCGTTGACTACTTCAAGGAGGCCCTGGACCTAGATCTCTGACAGGCCTGTGCTTATCGCACCCCGGACCGCATACAGGAGTGGTACTGAATGGCGGTGGCCATGGACCTAGAGGTCCACCCACACTGCAAACCCGCTTCTGAAAAGAAGCCAAACAGAGCTTTGGGACATTGGTCCGGCTCACGACCTCCAGAGGAGCCAAAGCCAACCCCGGCCACAGCCATCAAGTGATTTAGGTGCAGCCAGCAAGGGCACCAAGCATCTGAGTCCCTTGCCCCGGCTCCGGTTCCCCAGACCAGAACCCCAGCAGCAGCGAGAGCCAAGAAGACCCCCACAGAAACCAACCCAGAAGGGGAAATTTGCCTGGCAGGCCATTGAAGTCTTCCCCCCCTTGACTGGGAGTGAGGAAACTCTGGCCGCCGGAATCCCGCCCGTCACCACTGGGGACAGCATTGATGACAGCAGAGATGATCCGATGGTGAGTGAAGCCATCCGCCCATTTGCCATCAAATCCCGAATAGTGGTGCCCAGAACGGGAGCCCAAGGGGACATAGAGACCATCATAGACACTGGCTGCACTAGATGCCTAATCAGTTTCCCTACAGTCCAGAGGTTGGGAATAGCCACGATGCCCCTTCGAACAAGTCGATGGAACGCTGATAGGGGGAGCCCCAGCCACGCTAGTTACTGAACCGGTGAGACTGGAAATGGGTCACCACTGGGAGATCATCAGCTTCATGGTAGTGCCAAAAATGACTGAATCAGTTATCCTAGGCCTAGCCTGGCTGGACAAATGGGCACCCACTATCACATGGGAAAGTGGCTATAGAAAATTAAGGATAGGGGTTGGCCTGCTACCACGTCCAGCAGAAAAACCAACCCTGCAAAGCCGTGCCACGGCCTGAACCCCTGTGAGAAAGCTGCGGGCATCACGACTGCACCGCCCAGCTGCCCCCAGTGCCAAATGAATACAGGGACTTGGCCAACGCATTCAGCGAGCAAGACTGTAATGCCCTCACCGACCTACTGACTGTGCAATAGAGTTGGTGCCAGGAGCTAAACTCCCTAAGCCCAATATGTACTCCATGACCCCCAGGGAAATGGACAAGCTAAGAAACTACATAGACACCAACTTGGCAAGGAGCTTCAGCCAGCCAGCCAAGTCCTGGGTGGCAGCCCCAGTGCTGTTTAAAGAAAAAAAAAGATGGCTCTATGAGGCTCTATGTGGATTTCCGTGGAATCAACGCCATGTGCATGGAAAACAACTACCCCCTGCCCTTAATGAAGGACATGCTGGCCCACCTAGCAAACGGGAAGGTGTTAACCAAGCTTGACCTACGAGAGGCGTACTACAGAGTCCGCATTAAGGAAGGAGATGAGTGGAAGACAGCCATTAGGCAGCTTCCAATTGAAAGTAATGCTGTTTGGATTACAAGGAGCCCCAACAGTCTTCATGCAGCTAATCAACAAGGTGCTGCATGATCACCTTTACAAAGGAGTCCTAGTCTATCTGGACAACATTCTCATTTTCAGTGAGACCCTAGAGCCGTGATGGCGAACCTATGGCACGCGTGCCGGAAGTGGCACGCAGAGCCATGTCGCCCGGCACGCGTGGCATCGCCCATTCTTCTTCCGGGTTTCCAGGGCACGCAGGCGCACGAGCCAGCTAGTCTGCTGGTTACTGGTGCGCATGCGCGTGCGACAATCAGCTGGCCTTAATGTCTTAGTGCGCATGCGCACGGCCATGCCATCATTGTTTGCATGCAGCCCCAGGATTCTGCCCTTTGCCAGCCAGAAGCGCTGCCGCCAGTTGCTCCCGTGCACCCGGCTGCCTGTCTGCCTCGTCACCGCCACCATGAGAGGAAAGGCCCCGAACTTCCACTGCCTGAGATCCACATGGGCTGCCGCAGGGGGAGGCGAGGTATGGCTGACTGGACGCTGCCCGGAGCTGAGCTCGAGGCTGGCAGGAGGAGGAACATTGCCTCTTAGCTGGCTCGAACTGTCTGCTGCCGCAGCCTGCTGCCATCCCCTCTCCCCTGCCAACTCCTCCTGCCACTGCCAGGGAAGCGGCTGTGCGAGAACTGCTGCCGCCAAGGGTGAGGGGGCGGTGGTAGCAAGGATGGGCAGTCTGGGTCTTCCCTGTCTCCCCACCCGAGCAGACTTCTGGCATAGCCTCAGGCCTCCGGAGGGAGGGAAGCCCCGTCCTGCTGCTCCTGCCGCCGCCACCCCCTTGCAAGAGCGGTTCTCGTGCTGCTGCTTCTCCGGCAGCACCAGGAGCAGCTGCCGAGGCAGAGAGGGCGGGGGCAGGCTATGATGGCAGGCCGTTCTCGCCGGGTAACAGAAAGGCTGCTCCTGGAGCAGGCAGGAGAAGGAGAAGCCACCAGCGGAGAGGCGAGTTGCCCCAGGAGGACTGGAGGAGAGCGCAGCTCCTCACTCATGGAGATCCACTAGCGGGGAAATGGTTGCGGAAAGCGGCAAGAAATGCGCGAGCCAGGAAGCGGTCATGCTCCCTGGCAGGAGAGGGTTGCACGTTCACTCCAAAAAAGGTTTGTGCAACCCTCTCCGGCCAGGGAGCATGACCGCTTCCCGGCCAGCGCACCTCTTACCGCGCCCACTTCCCCACCGGTAGACCTTCCCAACCTTCCCTCAATCCCGTTTCATGGCTTCCCAA
>WNWU01011708.1:49403-77533 GCA_012654045.1 Ptyas mucosa
GATCATCAGAGGTTTTTTTTTTTACTTTTAAAAGCATTTTTTCGTCAGAAGAGGTTGTAGAAAAAATGCTTTTAAAAGTAAAAAAAAAAAAAGCCTCTGATGATCATGCGGCTCAGCTGGGCATGGTGGGGGGGGCACAGGGATTTTTGCTACCGGTTCTCCGAACCACCCACCGCCATCGCTACCAGATTGGGCGATCCGGTCCGAACCGGGAGCATTTCACCCCTGCTTTATGGCGACACAGATTGGTTCAGGATGAGTAAAGGAGTTAGATAGGAAAGTATTTTATCACCATTTTTGTTCAATCTGTATGCTGAAGTGATCATACAGAAATTAGATCTGGAATTGCCTGATGTTGGAGTGAAGTTTGGGGGAAGAACCATAAATAATTTGAGGTACACAGATGATGCAACACTATTGGTTGAAAATAAGAAAGTCCTAGAAAAAAATGATCTGGAAAATCAAGGAGAAAAGTGAAAAAGTTGGGTCTTAACATCAGGAAAACAAAGATAATGACAACAGCTGCAGATGGACATGAGCTGTTTAAAATCAACAAGGAGGAAATTGAATTAGTTCAAGAATTTATCTTCCTTGCATCAAAAATTGTTCACGATGGCACTTCTACTCCTAAAATCAAACATAGGCCTGAAATCAAACCTTGGGCAGCACTGCAATGGTTAACAATAAGATCTAGAAAAGCAGAGATATTGATATAAATACAAAAAGCAGGCTAGTTAGAGCAATAGTCTTCCCAATAATGATGTATGGGTGTGAGAGTTGGACACTAAGAATGGCTGATTGAAGAAGAATTGACACCTTTGAACTGTGGTGCTGGCGTAAATTATTGCAGTATACAGTGGACTCTCAGAACAATCAACAGAGAGGTGCTGAATCATATAAAACCAGAAACATCAAGCCAAAATCACAAAACTATGTCTGATTTACTTTGGCCATGTCATGCGTGCAAATTCTTTGGAGAAGTCAATGATGCTAGGAATGGTTAGTGGAACAAGAAGAAGGGGCAAGCAAAGAACATGCTGGCTTGATAACATCAAATCTGATACAAAAATGAACATCCAACAACTGAAAGAAGCTGTGCTTGACAGGGTAGCATGGAGGGCACTTGCTTATAAAGTCACCAAGAGTTGGATACGACTGAATGGTTAAAATAACAAAGCTTCAAAAATTGCAATTAAAGTCCATGCATGCTTAAGAAAAACGAGCAGCTGAAGGGAAAAGGTGTCAAGAGACTAACCTTCTGATTGCTCTTTACCAAGAATTGCAGTCATCCACCCCCCCACCCCCACTTTTCCATCTGTGTACAATTGTCCAAAGGTCCACTTAGTTCCTTCCTAGTCTCCCCTTCATAAAAACAGGCAGCAAAGCCACCAAATAACCAGCTTTGGTGGCAAAATCAGCTGTTCATCGGCAGGAGAAAAAAAAACCTATCCATTCAGCATGCCATGATGGGAGAGGGGATTTTGGATTTTAACTTTTTGAATAAAATAAAATTGTTTTTAAAAAGGAAAGACCAATTCCTAGGAGTAGTCTCTTTGTTAATTGCTTTTCCCCCCTGGCTCTCACATCTGGGCTGTGTTGTGTCAAGTGCCAGGGAAATCAGGAGATCCAGGCAGTTCAAATGGGTATAAAGATTTATTGCAAGCTTAAGCTCTCTACAAGAATCTGAACTACTAAGGGCCCAAGCAAATTAGCTGTAGATAAGAGTCACAGGAATTCAAGGTGGGCTGGACTTAGATCTCTTGTGGGTGCGAAGGGACTCATGACTGATGATGTGTTTGGCCCCTCCCTCAGGCTCAGCCTGGTCATCTCCTACATGTTGCTTCTACTGACCTAAAATGCAGTCCTTCTCTACTTCCTTTCCACAGTCTCTCACAAGTTTTTACTTTTAGCCCAGCAGCGTCTCATGAATATTTTAGTATTTTTTAATCCTTTCCTCAAAGTTGATGGAATTGCCTTTGCCCCAACTTCAGCAAGCAGTATATTGAGCTGCTTTGGATCACATAATATAGAAGCAATGTTTTGCACTTACTTCAATTCAATCCTTCTTTCTAGGCTAAGGATCTACCAACCTTTAAAGACAACGACTTTCTAAATGAAGGCCAAAAGCTCCATGTTGGAGATGAATATAAAAAAAAATTCCTGGAGAAATTGAAGCAAGATGTTGAGGTAGGGTAGCTAAGCAGTTGGTTTTAGGGAATGGGGGTTGTGACTAAGAGGTGGAATCAGCAGAGAATCCCCACTGTTACACTAATTTTCAAGCTCTTTAAAAGGCTAGATAAGGTACAGGTGTCTAGTAGACTCTGTCACACAATCTAAGTGAATTTAAATGAATTTGAAATGAACTTCTGTTAGAAAAAGGAAACACAAGAGTTTTATTTGCCTGCTACTGTCTCTTGCATTCAGCTTCACTTTGGGGATTACCTCCTTCATCCTGCTCAAGAGTAGCTCAGTTTTCCATAACTCTGGATCAACAGAAATGAGTGTTACTCCTACAAGTCTAAGAAGGAGTCTGATAACACCTTCTTGGACTAACAAGCTTTATTAGGTTTTTAAATTAATTTAAATTTAAACAGAATGCAGACAATAAAGCACAAGATTTCAAAGTGACCATTTTGAAAATAGACTTTAACTGTACAGGGGTGTCAAACTCAAGGTCCGTGGACCAGATCCAGCCTGCAATGTGGTTACATCTGGCCTGTGAAGCCACCCTGGAAACGGCGAAGGACCAGCCAGCAGTGCTTTGGCCCAGGCCGCCCGGGCGCTGATCTACAACCTGGTGGCAGCCATCTGGGCTTGAACGCAGTCAGCCTTAGATCCACAAGGCCGCCCTGGAGCCGGCAAGGGGCTGCCCCCACCCTGCCCCCTGGGCGTGTGCACAGGAGGCTCACACATGTGGGGCCTGGCGTCCCTGGTGACCATCTTGCCCCGCAGGCTGACTGCGTTCTGAGCGCTTCCCTTTCACCCAGGACGCCCACGCGCGCGCACACACATACGTGCACGCAAGTGGGCAGAGGCTTCCCACTTTGACCCCTCCCCCTTGTCATTGCCTCTGTTGTCTCCCCCTTTGCAGCCCCGTGCTGTGACATTGGGGAGGAAAAGAACAGGAGAGAGAAGAGAAGCTGGGATGGGAGCTTCTTGCAGCCTTCCCCGAGGCTGGGGGTGGGAGCTGGGGGGGCAGGGCGCGATGCGATCTACAGCAGGTTGGGGGAGATGTGCAGGCCACAGTCCCTTGAGCACACACCATTGAAGTAGTAATAGGTGAGAAAAAGAAATAAGCACTCCAAAAAAAGGAAGGAAGGCGATGGGAATGAGAAGGGAGGAAGGAAGGGAGGAAGGAAGGAAGGAGATTAGGGAGGGAGGGTCTGAGGGAAGTCCTGCCTTAGCACTTGGCTACCAGCTGCCCTTTCGCCATCCCCTTGCCCCCTCCTCTCCTGGTGGTCTCCCATCTTATAGCTGAGGATGCTTTTGTTACAAAGCTGGCTCCTCGCAAGGAGAGGGAGTGGGCCTCCCTCTGACCCACTCACTTTGCCCTCCCGCACACACCATTAGCAACCTGGCCAAGGAGAGTGAGCACAGCAGCAGGAGGTAAGTGCAGCCAGGTGCCCCCTTGGGGAGGCGGAGCTGGGCTGGGCTGGGCTGGGCTGTGGGGTCCCGGTGCTCTGGGAGCTCGAGGGCCAGGCTGGGAGCTTGGCCTCTGCTGCCCAGGGCTCCGGGCAGCCCGCACCGCCATCCCGGGGTCCTCCGTGTGGCCTGAGAGGGACAGCGAAGCTCCTCTGTTGGGACAAGGGTTTGGTGCTTGCCCTGGTCTTGCCTTCCTCCACTGGAGACAATAGATTCCCCCCAGCCCTGCCCAGGCCACCACAGGGGCCCCCAACGCAAGTGACATTGAGCTGGCCACACACACACACCCCGCCTCCCCAAGGTCAACCACAACCCTGATGCGGCCCTCAATGAAATTGAGTTTGACACCCATGCTTTAACAGGACCATTGAAGCGAGTACACTGAACTTGTATACATCAAAAAGTTTCAGGCAACCTCAAAATGTTTCCACAAATACAGTGACTTTTTTCACATATTACAATTGTTAATTGATTAGGTACTTGCAATCTGTCTCACATGTAACCTGCATTTGTATAACTAGTTTCTCCCACCCACCCTCACCCCCACCCTGCCTCATCCCATTTTAAATCCTGTATCAGTCTACTCACTCTGTGCATCTGATGAAGTAAGCAGCAAATTCACAAAAATTTATTAAAAGTCTTAATAAAATTTGTTAGTTAGAAAAGGTGCTACCAGACTCCTAATTTTTTTTGCCACCATAGACTAAAAACATTCTATAATCCTGTAACCATAAGAATTCCAAACAATCATGTAGAAAAGCTTTGAGATTTAAGTGACTTGGAGTCTGAATACTTAGAGCTGGTGCCAAGTTAATGAAAGATGGCTTAACTTTAAATCCTGGAGGTGATATAGAGACCTTGAAAATGAGAAGGAATGTCTTTCTGTTGACTTCCAGCTTCTTGCACAGCTGAAAATCATGGATTACAGTTTGCTGGTAGGGATTCACGATATTGATCGGGCTGAGCAAGAGGAGATGGAATTTGAGGCAGAAGATGAAGAATGTGAGAATGATGGCATAGGTGGGAATCCAATTGGCTCCTATGGGACGCCACCTGAGAGTCCCGGTAACCTTCTCAACTTCCCACATTTTTTCGGGCCTGGGGAGTTTGATCCATCAGTGGATGTCTATGCTATGAAAAGCCATGAAAGTAAGTGCTGGGATCTGGATGCTGGGAATGGGAGTGGAAGACAAAATGTAAAGTTGTCTGGTGAAAGCCAGAGTGTTATCCTCTGACTGTATTTACTGATATGTGGTAGTTATTTGAATCAGTGTTGCTCACTCCACTTTCTTGGAAATCTTAAGACTGTTTGACTCCCTAAACTACAGCAACCTAGCCAATAAAGCTGCCTTAATTACAGACATGACTTCCAATCTAATCTTCCCCTATAGTGTGCAGCCACCGTAAAGGGTAGGAGTGTCTATTTGAGAGCCAGGTCAGAGTTTAGACAGAGCTCACTTACATCCTGAAACAATTTAAAGTAGGATTAAGAAAAATTTGCAACACAGGAAGGTTCTGTGATAGAGAAGATGACTTGGATGCCTTCTATAATACACAAATTGTAGGAGAAGAGCATGCAGAGCTGGGGAGGTGGAGATCGGGACTTCCTACACACGGTCACTCATGCCCTTGTCACTTCCCACCTGGACTACTGTAATGCCCTCTACATGGGGCTCCCCTTGAAGAGCACCCGGAGGCTCCAACTGGTCCAGAATGCGGCTGTGCAGGTGATTATGGGAGCATCATGGCGCTCCCATGTAACACCTCTCCTGCACGAGCTGCACTGGCTTCCGGTGGTCCTCCGGGTGCGATTCAAGGTATTGGTTACCACCTTTACAGCACTCCATGGCTTAGGACCTGGGTATTTACAAGACTGCCTTCTGCTACCAATAGCCTCCCACCGGCCAATTCGCTCCCACAGAGAGGGGCTCCTCCGGGTGCCATCGGCCAAGCAATGTCGGCTGGCGACCCCCAGGGGGAGAGCCTTCTCTGTGGGGGCTCCTGCCCTCTGGAATGAACTGCCCCCCGAGATGCGGAGGATTCCCAACTTATGCACCTTCTGCCGGGCCCTCAAGACGCTTTTATACCAACAAGCCAGGTTGGCCTAATTTTTAAATTTTTTAATTGTTAACTCTTAATTTTTAAATGTCCAAAACGGGTAGTTTTATTTTAATTCGATATGGGCCAAACTATCATTATTGACAAGAATCTAGTCAACTAACAATCAGCACTAAATTGGTGCTAGATAACTGTAAATGGAATTCGTGGGAGGCTGGACTTGGATCTCTTGTGGCAATGCAAGGCCTCTAAACTGATGATGTGTTTAACTCTGCCCCTGGCTGTGCCTGCCCTTCTCCTACACAAATGCCCAGAAGATCGTCATGCCCTTTAGTAGCATTGTCCAGTTCTGCACTGTGCCTACAGGTAGTATTCAACTTATAACCATTCATTCAGTGACCATTCAAAATGGTGATGGTATTGAATGAAGGGTCTTACAAACTGCCCAAAGTTATAGTTGTTGCAGCACCCTTGCAGTCATGTGAACAAAATTTGGGTGCTTGGCAGCCCAACCGCAATTACAACTGCAGGGGCAGTACAACTCTCTCCATCTGCCTGTCTTCCTCCAATCCAGCCCACCAGTGCACAGAAAACGTTCTGCAGCCCAGGAGGTCTTGGCCAGCTACAGAGCCCACTGGTGTGCAAAGGTCTACCATGGCCCAGGTGGCCTCGGTCAACTACCTAGCCTACCAGCATGTGCAAAGCTTCTCATATTCATGTTTTTTTCTTTTCCTCATGCAGAAGGAACTCATGCATTGGGCTGGAAAGACAAGGCAGGATCGCAACGATCCACACTTTGTTTCTGCAGCCCAACAAAGGATTTCCACTCACACTTCATGCATGGAGAGGAGGGGAAATCATTCAGCAGGCAGCAGCAGCTTGCAGTCTTCTCTGCCAACTTCCCTACTGACTTTCTGGGGAAGCTGGCAGAGAAGATTGCAAATAGTAATCCTGTGAATGTGGGGTGCTTGGCAACCAGTCTTAAGTGTGAACAGGTTACCAAGCACCCAGATCACAATCACGTGACTGCACAGAGGGGATGGCACAATGTTTTATGATGACCAGAAGTGTGTTAAAAGACTGGTCATAAATCAAGGACTACCTGTATTCCACAAAATTTGAAACAAACCAATTTCCCGTCATGTATACCATAGTTGATGAGAAAAATGCTCTGTGCATACTCAAATCAGCTGCTTACTTTTTCACCTGCTTCCTCAATATTTTCACTAGTGTGTTATAGATACTATTTTGAAGCATCTGCTGAGTAAGAAACTAGTTCTTGAGTCATTTATCTAGCCTAGAAAGTTCTGGAGTGCTTTAGTTGTGCTTGCAGTTTGGTAAGAATAGCAAACCCTAAAAACAGTTCTCTGTCCTTCACCACTGAGAAATTTTTCTCTCTTGTTTTAATCAGGTGCCCCTAAGAAGGAAATATATTTCATGGCCATTATAGATATCCTTACGCCATATGACACAAAGAAAAAAGCAGCGCATGCTGCCAAAACTGTGAAACATGGGGTAAGAAGGAACTATTTCTTTTCTTTGTCCTCAGCGTGCTTAGCCAAGCAATTCCATATTTCATAATATGTTTCAGAACAACTGAAGGCACATTTGCTTGAGCAGTGATGCAAAATTGCTGGAGGGAGGCAGGGATGGAACCATTTCATACATGCATTGATGGGGCTGATATTTCCATGAGGTTTTTGAAAGTTTTTTTTCTTTCAGTACATTATACTTGTTTGGGGTTACACTACAGTTTTTACTTGTTTATCACTCAAAATGATAATACCATGTTTCCCCGAAAATAAGACCCTGTCTTATATTTTTTGAACCCTGAAATAAGAGCTTGGCCTTATTGCCATGCGCTCAAAAGCCCTATTGGGCTTATTATCAGGGGATGTCTGATTTTGGGGGAAACCGTAGTTTTTCAGGAGTTCTGGTTGCAGAGGGCTCTAGAATTTGCAAAAATAATGAAAAGTTGAGATAGACATTTTGTTTAATAAAAATCATATACAGCCAGAGAAACTCAGGTTGTCCACCTCTACATCAGATATTAGGTTCCAATGGTTCAAGTATATGTGGATCACCATTCTGATTATCATTTAAGCAAGATCCATCACAATCTTTCATTTTCTAATCATTTTGGTTCTCACTTTCTGCCCATTCTGCAGCTTTCAACTGTACACATCAGGAATATTTTAATGTGACCACACCACAGATACATTTTGATATGATTTTTCTGTTGCTGTTGTTCTGTCTTCTGTTTTTGTCTATGCCTATGTCTTTTTTCTCCCACAAGGTATGTCCTTTCAGTGAAGGTCTTGCCAGTGTGCATGACTTCCCTCTTAAATAACCTTGTCCAGTTCAGCTCTGCCCATCAGGGCTTCATCATCCAAAGCCATAGGTTAGAGAATGCTAAATGAGGGCCAGAGTGAAATTAGTGCAGAAGAACCTTTGGGGCATTCAGAATCTAGAGCTGAGGCTGTTAGGATAGCAGACAATGTCTCCTTCCAGTCCAATGTACCTGTTCAACTGGGCAAGATCCAGTGCCTTTCTGCTCAGTTTTTTTTTCTTTTCACCTGCCTTAGCAATAATTTTAAGAGGACTCTTGGTCTCCTGAGAGGTTTTTCCAATGAAATGCTAATCCCAATTTTTTGCTGGGCTGTCCTCTACCCTCAGCCCTTTATTTTAATTTAAGACTATAACAATATACTTTGGGTGTTTGAGCAGGTGCTGAAGTCACTGTTGGGGAGGTGGTCCTACTCTTTTCCTGATCCTAAGGCAGGGCTATCAAACTCCCGGCCCACAGGCCAGATGCGTCACGCACTGGCCACGCCCACATCCGGTTTAGCAAAGGGGAAAAAAGTCCTGATACATCACATGACACTGCCATGACAACGTGAGTTTGACACCCGTGTCCTAAGGCATACTGCATCACCTTTCAGGTAAGTGCCTTTGTTGTTCCTCTGCCTGAACAAGCATGAGAGAGAGGATGGGTAGCTGACTTGTAACCACATTTTTCTGGTGGCTATATAAACAGCTGTTCAGGTGTTCTGCTTCTGCCTCTCTGCTGCAGGTGATTATTTGGCTTTCTCTGGATTGAGCAGAAATGCAGAAAGAGAGCTTTGCCCTTTGGGACATGCAAACTGGACTGGGTTTGGAGAGCATTCTCTGCTGCCAAAAAGGGCTAGGATGGTGAGAAAATGTTTGAAAACTTAATTACAGATGAGCAGTTTTTCTTCATATATGCGTATGGTTAAGAGGTGGTTTCCACTGCTGGTTTCCCTCAAGATAAATCATCATCTCCTGCAGATTCTGAAGAGGACAAAGCAGTATAGAGCCATTTGCTACTTCTCTTGAGTTTTGAAAATTTGGGACAACCTCTTTAAAGGATTGGCTGATGCTGAGTCTTGTGCTTGAATGAAATTACATGTGCTTTAAGTTCTTTATTTTGTCTTCCAGGCTGGTGCAGAAATTTCCACTGTCAATCCAGAGCAGTATTCGAAACGCTTCAATGAATTTATGTCCAATATCCTAACATAGTTGTCTCCCCATTGTTGGCAGAAAAGGAGGAGAAGAAAAGTAGAAGGGGTGGGGGGTATTATTTCCAGTGCTACAGGGATGCAGCCCAGTCTCCTGGGTGTGATGTTCTGTGAGTGTGTAATGACAATGTGACCTAGCAGAAAACTAACCTCTAGCTGTGGGCCTCTAAACCTGGTGGAAAATGGGACCTTTTCTCTTTTATTTTGGTTGCTACAATAAATATCCAAACATAAACCTGAGGAATAAATTAGTGTTAAGTTTTGTACATCTTTTCTTTGAAAAGCATCACAGTCACCAAATGGTCAGATGTTAATGTGAATACATAACAAGATATATATGATGGTTTCCTTTGATTGCTTATCACTCAGAGCAAATTCTCTTTGTTGCTTTCTCTAAGGATTGGACAAGAAATGGCTTGCCATTTTAAGGACAAGAACTGCAATGATGCAGGAAAACCATTTTAAGTCAGTTGAATGAAGACTTTTTACTTAATGGTCTATTGATATCCCAGTTTCTTTTCTGCATTGCCATTTCAAAAAAGATGAGGAATATGAAGGAATAAGATGGCTGCTTAAAAGTTTTATGCAGATCAAGGGAGGAAAAAAGCAGTTTCAGAAGAATCTGCATTTATAATGGGATATGATAACAATTTCATGGTGGAGATCATGAAGAGGTGAGGTAACTACGTGAAAATAATATCTTGATGAGCTGCAAATACATTTGTATTGAGTTGGAATACAACCTGGATTAAGTTATCTCTGTAAAGTAATGATCTACCAGAGTTAAATTATTTCATGGTTCAATCTTTTATACGTTGATCTGGTTGTTTATGCTGTAAGATGATATTTTCCTGTTAAAAAAAGGTACCACTTCTTTGTAACATCTTATGCTGTGAACCACTGTGTTAGAAATATGTTTCCCTCTAGCTTTAGGATCATTCCATATTGGGAAGAATCTAGTCTCAGAATATGGGGAAAATGTAATAAATAAAGTGACTGCTCTTAACCACTAGGACCGTTTGTCTTGCTAATACAAATTGTTGGAATAACTTGCACTAGCTCAGTTTTCTTAAAAAAATCCAAATTGTTCTTGCCCCATTTGAACTGCAACTTTATTTTATAATCTGCAGTTGGATTTCACAGCCACACTTGTCAACTCTGCTGAAGATTTTGTATTCATTTATTCCATGTTTTCAGTATTCTTATCATGAGGATGGGTTGTGTGTAGTTTTCTTTCTTTTTTTTTAAAAAAAGAAGGATTTGGCAGGTTATTGAACCATCAACTTGCAATCAAGAAACTTTGCTTACTCTTCCTGAAGGTGTTTCTTACACATGCCTTTCTTTTGAATGTGACTGTTGGGGTGTTTATGTTCTGTGCCTTCTGCTTTGTGGATTCTGTCTTTTTGGGAGTAAGGTAAATACTTCTTTTTTTCCCCTCATGTATGTGCACTCTTTCAGATGGGATTTTTCCCATTTATAAACAACAAAAATCCCACAATTTACTCTGCAATACCAAAGTCATAGAATGGTTTGCAAAGCTTAAAAATCATGGCATATGCTATACATAGCATAAGATTTTCTTAAGGCATCAATGAAACTATAAATTAGGAATGGGATTTGAAAGTTCTTTTTTTTCCCCACCTATGACTTCAAGGCAAATTTCTCTTTTGTTAGAAGGTACAATGTTTAGCTTTCCCAACTGACTGTATCATAAAATTAGTGTGTAGGAACTTATTTCAAAAGGCAGGCAGGCATGGGCATGTTGATGGGCTGTACATTTTCTGAAAGTCAAAGGAAATTGTACACTTGAGGTCCAATGTGAAATAGAAAATTTGATCTATCCTTAGACTAGGAATTTCATTTCCAGCTCCTTTTGTTTTAATTTTACAAAGTACATTTTGATTAAAATTGGTAAGTGTTAGCATAAAGGTATCTGTTTATCATCTATGAGTTAGTGCCCAGTTGGATTGTTGGT
The DNA here is from genome assembly GCA_012654045.1 of Ptyas mucosa. Lineage (NCBI taxonomy): Eukaryota > Metazoa > Chordata > Lepidosauria > Squamata > Colubridae > Ptyas > Ptyas mucosa. Next base: position 60,618 of record WNWU01011708.1, read on the forward strand.
AGGTGACATAGCACCTAAGATATCATTCCACTATGGCGTTGGCTCTCTCTACTGCCCCGTTAGTACTCTGGTGAACTGCCGAGCTTAAACCCTAGGAAGACCCTATCATCCGGACGAATTCCTGCCAGAACTTGGCCGTGAATTGGACCCCCCAATCCGAAATGATCCTCCGTGGTATGCCATGGAGGCGATAGTTATGTAACAGGAACAGTTTAACAGTCTCAAAGGTCCAAGCTCCGGACCTAAACCTCTGGCTTTCCTACCCCCCACCCCCCCAATCACCAGTGCTCCGTTGCTGCAGCCTCCAGCTTCCCTACATCCCCCATCACCAGTGCTCTGTCCCGCCCCGGTATGGCAAACCCCGGGGTTTCAGGGTTTGACAAGCAGGGTGTGTGAGAATGTGATGCACTCAGCCTCCACCGCCGCCACCCCCAAAGAGCCCAAACACCACCAACACTGAACAGGCCACAGTAGCGATGGTGTGTGTGTGTGTGAAAATGAGATGCACCAGTGGTGAAATCCAAATTTTTACTACTGGTTCTGTGGGCGTGACTTAATGGGTATGGTGTGGCTTGGTGGGCGTGGCAAGGGAAGGATACTGCAAAATCTCTGTCCCCACCACACTCCAGGGGAAGGATACTGCAAAATCTCCATTCCCACCCCACTCTGGGGCCAGCCAGAGGTGGTATTTGCTGGTTCTCCAAACTACTCAAAATTTCCGCTACCAGTTCTCCGAACTACTCAAAATTTCTGCTACCGGTTCTCCAGAACCTGTCAGAACCTGCTGGATTTCACCCCTGAGATGTGCCCAGCTGCCATTGCCCTGCTTTCTGCCCACCTACTTGCCCACCTGGCTCTCCCTCTGGCTGCCCGCACTGAGTTGTCCCTGTGGTGACTTGGCTGTGTTGAGTTGTCCTGCTATGACTTGGTGGTGGTGAACTGCCCATCACCAAGCTAGCCGTGCCAAGTTGGTCATGCCAAGTTGTCCCATTCCATCCCTCTTGAGTAACTCCATAATACCCCACTCTTTTCCTCCCAGTTCTAGGACTTGTGTGAATGTTTTGTCTTGTCCTCAGCCACCCTAAAGCCCAGGTCTGTATAATTGCATGGGCTTCCTTTTCATCTGAGTCTTGCTGCTCCTTTTTCTTGCTCAATATGCCTGGAGAGCACAGACCTGCCATTTATTTTTCTTCTGTGGTAAATGAGTACTGCTATATGAAGTTACTGTAATGGAGGCTATAAGAAACCACTAGTTATTCCATGAAACACATTTACCCATATAAACAATTCCACAGATCCCAACTCTGTTGCCTGTAAGAATTATTTTCTACAAATGGAAGAAGGGTAAATTGTTTTTTGACTTCATGCACAATGGTGCCCAGACAAAAGTCACCCATTAAAGCTGCTACTGGTTCTTTCAGGTTCCTCTATTCTGTGCTCTTCGTTTAAAGTCTTTGCTGTGCATACTTTGTGCTTAGATAATGAGTTTGACTTTTACTATCTCTCAAGGTGATTCAGAATATATCCCTAAACACACCTTTAACTCCCTGCTTGATTTTTGCTTTCTGTCATACATTCCATTGAGCTGTTAGTCCTTACTGCTAAATTTTTGCCACAGTTTATTACATATCCCCTTTGCCATCTCCCACTCTCATATTTGTGCCTTTTACTTTGCTGATGTCTATCAGGAACTGCATGACTCCCCTCTGAACCTATCTCAAAATCCTGTATCAGGCTTAAATGACAAGCCAGGAGCAGTGTAAGTGGCCACGCTGAGGAGGCTGATGGGCAGCAAATGCCTCCATGTTTACAGCACAATTTAACTCTTACAGAGGAGCAAAAAAGTGATACTAAAGCCATCCTAGATGCCTTAGAGGTCTTTTTCAGACCCTCTAAAAATGTCATATATGAAAGATATATATTTGGCAGCTGAACCGTTGGTGGAAATTTGGCCAAGGTCGCCGAACCGGTAGCGATGGCTGGCTGGCCATGCCCCCAAACTGGTGGCTGCTGGCTTACCCCACCTGCCTGGTTGCCGCTCGCTCACCCTGCCCACCCGCCCAGTCACTCCTCACCTCCCGGGTGGCTTGCCTGCCTAAGCTGCTGTTAAATCGTGGGCGCAAGAAAGGACAGGACTCGCAGTAAACTCAACTCTTTATTTAGCTCCGTAATCGCAATGGCAAAACCCAGCCGCGGCAGCTCCTTTTATAGCTAGGAGCTGTCCGCGGCTTCAGCCACTGACGGTCTCCTGAATTTCCCGCTCTTGTCGCTGATTGGTCCATTCCAATCTGCCACTCAATACTCAACACCCCTCACCTCTAGTTAGCATAACCAATCCTGAAGTCTCTAGGCAACGTAGTCACGCAGGTAGGCGGGTCGTTTCGATTCGCGACTTGACCTACGCAGTTCAGTCGTCTCGGCGTTCTTGGAGTGAGAGGTCGAGTTCCGTGGCTCTGCTCGCTCCGCCTCTGGAACTCTCTCGAACTCGTTCGCCGGTGTGGAATTATTTTCTTGGGAGTTGCTCCCCTCCTCCCCCGGACGACATGGTGGATTGCAGCTGACGTTCCGTTCGTTCTCCTGGACTTCAGATAAGTATCCGCAGCCTCTATTCGGGTTTGAGCCTTCCCTCCTGGTGTTAGGTGTCTGTGCTGGTGGTGGGGTCTGCTTTTCCTCACTGTCTCTGTCTGGTGGGCTGAGTTCGCTCCTTGTCATTCTGCCTCTGAGTTGGTCGATGTGGCGTTTCCACTGTCGGCCGTCCTCGGTCTGCAGCCTGTACGACAGTGGCCCTGTGATTTGTGTTATTTCTCCCGGTATCCAGAGGGGGTTGCCGCTGAAGTTCTTAGCATAAACTTTGTCTCCCACTTGGAATTTTCAGATTTTGCTTATAGAGTCTAGGGGTTTCTCTGTGCTGTATTGTGGATGTAACCTGTCCAAGGGGGATCGCAGTTTCCTTCCCATCAACAGCTCTGCTGGGCTTCTGTGTGTGGATGCGCTCGGCGTGATGTGCTGGATCGTGAGCAGTTTATCCATTTTGGCTTGCATATCTCCAGGCCCCAGCCGGGCCAATGTTTCTTTGGTCGTTCTCACCATTCTTTTGGCCAGCCCGTTAGTGGATGGCTTTCCCGGCGCTGATAATGCATGTCGGATCCCTTGATTGGCTAGGAACATCTCAAATGTGTTAGCGGTGAATTGGGGCCCATTATCCAACACCAGCAAGTCTGGTTACCCATGCGTTGCGAACAGCCTTCTCAATACTCGAGCAACAGCTTCCGTGGTTGTTGAGGGCATCAGGAATACTTCCAGCCATTTGGAAAATGCGTCCACTACGATTAGGAACATGTTGCCTTGGCATGGACCCGCAAAGTCTATATTTATTCTCGCCCAGGGTGTCCCCGGGTTCTCCCAATCATGTGTGGGTGCAGTGTGTGGTGCCGGTCGTGATTCCTGGCAGGGTGTGCAGGTTGCTACCCAAGCTCCAATCTCCTTATCCATCCCGGACCACCATACATAGCTTCTTGCCAATGCCTTCATCTTCACTATTCCTGGGTGCCCCTCATGTAGTAAGTTTAGAATGTCCTGTCTGAGCACTCCGGGAATTATGACTCTGTCCCCCCACAAAAGGCACCCCTTCAGTCCCAACAGTTCAGTTTGTCTGGATTTAAATGGTTGAAATTCCGTGTTCACGTTCGCTTCCAGCCAGCCCTTCCAGACCCAATTCAAAACGCGCGCCAGGGTCTTGTCTTTCACGGTGGCTCTCGCGATGTCTGCAGCCGAGATTTGAGTGCTTTCCATAGTCTCAATGAGTAGTGTGGTTGATACTGGAGCTGGATCCTCTTCTACTTCCGGAAGCGGGCATCTGCTGAGGGCATTGGCGTGGTCTATTGTTTTGCCAGGCTTGTATTTCAGCTGGTAGTCGTATGCTGTTAAGAATTCTATCCAGCGGAGCATTCTTGGTGATAGAATGGGAGGTGTGGGTTTGTCTCCAGCAATGATGCCTAGTAGTGGTTTGTGGTCAGTGATGAGTTCGAATCTCCGGCCGTACAAATATTCATGAAATCTTTTTATTCCGGCTACTGCAGCCAACGCCTCTTTGTCAAGTTGGCTGTAGTTCCTTTCTGGCTTTGACAATGTTCTGGAGTAAAATACTATGGGGGCCTCTCTTCTGTCCAGCATGCAATGGCTCAGTACAGCTCCGATGCAGAAAGGTGATGCATCACAAGTCAAATGGATCGGTAGCGTTCCGCTGTACTGGACTAGCACCCTGTCCGATGTTAGTAGTTTTTTTATTTCCTCGAATGCCATTCTTTCCTTCTTTCCCCACTTCCATTCTGTTGTCTTGTCCAGTAGCTGGTGGAGCAGTTCAGCAGTTGTAGCTTTCTGTGGTAGGAAGATATTATAAAAGTTCAGTAATCCTAAGAAAGCTTGCAGCTCCGTTTTGTTTTTTTGGTGTGGGTGCCTCTTTGATTGCCCTCAGCTTTCCGGGAGTGGGTCGTATTCCCGATTCATCAATTAAGTACCCCAGGAATTCTACTTGTTTTTCTGCCAAGCTGCATTTGTTCTTTTTCACTAAGTCCCACTTCTTGGAACCTAGATAATACTTCTCTCAGGCGATGCTTTAATTGGTCTAAATTCCTTGCCGAGATAAGTATGTCGTCGAAATATGGGACAAATCCCTCAATCCCTTGTAACAATCGTTCTATCAGGCTTTGGAACAATCCTGGGGCTACACTGACTCCAAATTGTAGCTGCTTGCACTTGAAAGCACCCCTGTGCGTTACGATTGTTTGGGCTTCCGCTGTGGCATCATCTACAGGAAGCTGCTGGTATGCCTGTGCCAGATCTAGTTTTGCGAATATTTTCCTTCAGCCCAATGAATGGAGCAGATGTTGTACAACTGGCACTGGGTACGCGCTCTGCTGTAGGGCCTTATTTACTGTACTTTTGTAGTCTCCACAGATGCGCACTGACCCATCTGGCTTAACTGGGGTGACAATGGGTGTCTCCCACTTTGCATGGTCAGTAGGCTCTAATAGTCCCTGGGCAACTAGCTTGCCTAGCTGTTCATCTATTTTGGGCCTTAGAGCAAAAGGGACCCTCCTGGGTTTAATCTGGACAGGGGCAACTTGGGGGTCTAGATTAAAGGATATTGGGGACCCCGTGTACTTGCCTAATTCACCATTGAATACTTCCGCGAATTCTGCCATCAGGTCTTCTTCCCAGCCGTAGTCTTTGATGTGGTCGATGCCTGTTACCGCCAGTCCTAATGGCTCGAACCACTCCAGACCCAATAGACTAGGTCTGTCCCGGTCCACGATGGTGAGAGGTAACTTTGCCTTGAAGGTTTTGTAGGCAACGTTGAATTTTCCTGTGCCAATTACTGGGATTCGGTTCCCTTGGTAGTCTATGAGGGTTATTCTTTGTTGCTTGAGTGCGCTGGTTTTGATGCCTGGAATCAGTTGTTGGATTGTTGTCCAGGAGACCATGGATAGGCAGGACCCCAAGTCGATCTCCATTTTGCAGGGTCTCCCCTCAATGAGTACGGTCACCGCCATCTTGTTGGATTTTCCCACGCTCGCATGACCCACTACTAATGTTTGGTGGGTCTCGCCTCGCTCTGATCCGGAGTCCTCGCTTCTGCGGCTTCTTCCAAATGGCTGTTTCTTTCCACTTGTCTTGAATGTTCGGTTGGATGGTGGTGAGCTTGGCAGGCGGCTTCTTCGGGTGGCTGGTTGAGATGCTCTGCAGGCTCTCGCTATGTGCCCTTTCTGGTCGCACTGTTGGCATATGGCATCACGGAACCTGCACTCTGCCCTGGGGTGATTTCCCTCGCAGCCTGCGCACCAGTATTCTGGCTTTCCTTTCCCTCGCGGCTTGCCTCTCTGGTCCGTTTGTAAGTGATGGACCTCATCCTCCTCTTCTTCCTCCAACTCTGTTTGTACATCCTCATAATGGACCCCGGATTCCTCTTTCCCTTGCGGCCCCTTGTTAACTTTTTTCATAGCAGCCACAGATTTCTGGGATGCCTCTGATGCTGTGGCTTCTTCCAGGGCCTCCTTGAACATAATCTGGGGCTTGGCTAGTAGTCTGCTTTGCAATGTGAGGTCACTTAGTCCCAACACTAGCCGATCTCTCATAGCCTCTTCTAAGTTTAGGAAATCGCAGGCTGCTGCTATTTCCCTCAAGGTTGCAATGAATTCGCTGATCGATTCGCCTTCTCTCTGATCCCTCCGGTAAAATTCGTGTCTCCTTACCAGGGATGATGCTTGGGGAGCATAGTGCGCCTTGAGGATGCTCTGAAGATCCGTCCAGGACATTGTTCTCAATTCTGTGGGAGCCACGAGTGCTTTTGCCATTTTGAATACCGCGGCTCCACAGTGTGTGAGAAATATCGCTCTCTTCCTCTGTTCCGACAGGCTTAAGAGGTCGTTTCCTTCCATATACATATGGAATCTCTCCATGTAAGACTCCCAGTCTTCTCCAGCTGGGTTGAATGGTGCGGGTGGGCTGACTGAAGGCATTTTGGTAGCCGATGATCTGACCGATTCTCGTGGCCGTTGATCGGGTGGCTGATGATTGCTGTGGAGGCTTGGTGTTTTGTCCTCTGTCCTAGAATCCCACCTTCATCGCCAGTGTTAAATTGTGGGCACAAGAAAGGACAGGACTCGCAGTAAACTCAACTCTTTATTTAGCTCCATAATTGCAATGGCAAAACCCAGCCGCGGCAGCTCCTTTTATAGCTAGGAGCTGTCCGCGGCTTCAGCCACTGACGGTCTCCTGAATTTCCTACTCTTGTCCCTGATTGGTCCATTCCAATCTGCCACTCAATACTCAACAGCTGCCTTCCCACATGGTGCCTGCCCTGCGTCCCAACTGAGCTGCCTCCTGCCTACAGGTAAGTTGCGCTAGCCCACCCCATCCCCGGAGCTTGCGCCCCCCCCCCGTCCCCACTGGAGATAAGGCATGTGCGAAGATGGCGGCATCTAGCTAGCTCCCGTCTTAGTGATGGGATTGTTTTGGCCTTTTTGGGGGTGTAGGGGCCGTTAAAATTCCTTACGGCCCCAGCCCCGGCGAGGAGAAGCCCTACCCAACCTGGCGAGGGCTTTTTTGCCCCCCGGAACATCCCGGTTGGAGCTGGGGGCCGGCGGTTGATAGGACCCTGCGGAGCACCATGGAGATAAGGGCGGCGGCAGCGGCGGTGAGGGAGGCGACGGCTAACTCGGCTGAAGTAATTTTCCTGGCTGCAGCTTTGATGACAACTTTGATGACAACAGAGACGAGGGGGCTCGGAGGGGATGGTGACTCTGGCGGCAACAAGAGCAGTTGAGGGGCGATGTCCCCCCTCCCCCCCGGAGGGGCGGAGCAGAGGCGGCGATGGTGGCAGAGGCCAGTTGACGCTGGCGTTGGAAGTCCCCCCCGGACCCACGGACTTGGCTATCCTGGGGTGTGCTGGGATCGCTAGTACTGTTGAGCTGTGGGGGTGTGGTGGGCGGTGCTGGCGCCGTTGATGGTGTCTGTCGCAGGATGCTGCAACGGTGGACATTAACTGAGGTATGAGGGAAGAAGATGAGGTGAGGGTGGCCAGGACTTATGAATCGGCGGAGCAGGAGATGCTATCCCCCTCTGGGGATATTATTCCCCCCTTCCCTCTCCCCGCCTTACCCTCCCCACTCCCTTTGCAGGATGGGTTTACGAACTGCAACGCAGGATTCCTTCCCATGTTCCAACTTACGCCTCTCGCCGGAGGGAGAGACCGAGCACTACTTAGGAGGAGCTGAGAGACATTTTATACCCCAATGGAAGAGACAGAACATCATTCCTGATGTAACCATCTTTAGGGAGACTAACCATCGTGAGAGGATGGTTTGGATATGGACATTGGACAATTTCCCTGTCGTGAGAGGACAGTGGAGTCCAGCTCTACGACGGACATTGTGGTCTGTACATGGTTATCTCTCTGGACTATGGACGAACCCCGAATTGGCCCTCCTTCCCATCCTTGATTCGGATGATGCTTTTAAAAGCCGACCTTCTAGCGCTGCGAGACTCCCCCCTCTCGCAGGCCTGGCCCTCCATATTATCGAGGGCCTATCTTGATGATGGGTTTTGGAACCCCGAGAGATGGCATGCAGTGAAGAGGGGGTTGAGGGGCTTTTAATCAAATTTTTTAAAAAAAAATTTAAGGGGACCCGGGAGGGGTGGGTGGGGGCTGTAGAGGTGGACCTGGGGGGTGTCCATATAGCCACTGAACAAGGGAGGGGGACTGGCCCAGCAGTCAATGGTGCCACGGGGGGTATGGACTCTGGGGGTAAGAGGGCTATCAGAATGCCCTCTGTTGAGGGCTTTTCTATTAATACGCTGAGTGGGAGGGGCAGATATGGTGGGAGCAGGGGGCCGCATCGTGTGGTGGGGGTACGCACTTGCTACCTTCAAGCGATTGCATGCCCCGGTCCCCTTAGCTCGTCCCGTTCCCCAGGTTGCTCAGAATCTCAGGGCCCGAGTCTCCGGCTGTTGCTATGCAATTCCAGGTCCATAGTAAATAAGGCCCTGCTCATTTGTGACCTTATTCAAGAGGGGGGAGCGGACCTGGCAGGTATTACGGAGACCTGGTTGGGCCATGAAGGGGGGTCCGCCTTGTGGATATGTGCCCACTAGGCTTCCGCGCGTTTCATTAGCCGAAAGCTCAGGGCAGGGGAGGGGGGTAGCGGTTATTATAAAGGAAGGTCTTGATCCGAGGGAGGCCACTGTACCTCAGATAGCCGGATGTGAGTCCATTTTTGTGAAGTGGGGTCGTGGGGTGCAGATGGGTTTGTTGGTCACGTACCTGGCTCCCTGCCACGTGGCAACAACCCTGCCCGAGCTCCTCAACGTCATAGCCGGGGTGGCGGTTGATAATCCCAGACTTCTGGTCATGGGGGATTTTAACCTGCCATCTATCGGTGAAACGTCTGAGGTAGCTCGGGAGTTCATGGCTTCCATGACGGCCATGGACCTGACTCAAGTAATTCACGGCCCTACTCACATAGGTGGACACACTCTGGATTTAGTTTTCATCTCTGGTCAGTGTTTGAGTGGTCTTGATAAAGGGGATATAGGTATTGAACCCTTGTCATGGTCTGACCACTCACGCCTTTGACTTGACTCTCTGACCGCCGCACCCCGTCGCAGGGAGGCGGAACCGACCAGGTGGTTCCGCCCCACGCACCTGTTGGATCCTGATAGGTTCCAGATGGAGCTTGGGCCATTTCCCGAGATTCTGGCTCATGACTCGGCTGAAGACCTGGTGGCTGCCTGGGATAGTGCGGCCGCCGGGGCTTTGGACCGTGTCGTGCCTTTGCGGCCTCTGACCCGGCACCGAACTCACTTAGCTCCTTGGTTTTCCGAGGAGCTGAGGGAGATGAAGTGCCGGAAAAGACACCTAGAGAGCGGTTGGAGGGCCAGCCGATCTGAATCTGACCTGACACTGGTAAGGTCTCATATTAAGACCTACCTAGTGGCGATAAAAGCGGCAAAATCTAGTTATTTTGCTGCTCTTATCGCATCATCAGATAACCGCCCAGCCGCCCTGTTTAGGGTGACCTGCTCCCTCCTCCATCTGGGAACGCGGGATGACCCCTTGCAGGGCCGAGCTGAGGATTTTGTACAGTATCTGTATGATAAAATCACTCAGATTCGGGAAGACCTGGCCGCTGACTGGGTTAGTTCAGACGAGATGACTGAGGCAGGTCTTGAGAGTGTTATCTGGGAGGAGTTTGATCCTGTGGCTCCTGAGGACGTGGACAGGATCTTGGGACAGCTAAACGCGACCACATGTTTATTGGACCCGTGTCCCTCCTGGCTGGTGCTGGCTTCCCGGGAGGTTACACGAGGCTGGCTCCAGGGGATTATTAACGCTTCTTTGAGTGAGGGTGTCGTACCGGCCACCTTGAAAGAGGCGGTGGTGAGGCCCCTCCTCAAGAAGCCCTCTCTGGATCCGGCTGTTTTGGCTAACTATCGTCCAGTCTCCAACCTTCATTTTATTGCAAAGGTTGTTGAGTGTGCTGGCGCGGCAGCTTCCCCAGTACCTGGATGAAGCTGTCTATTTAGATCCGCTCCAGTCCGGTTTCAGGCCTGGGTACAGCACAGAAACGGCATTGGTCGCGTTGGTGGATGATCTCTGGAGGGCTCGGGGTAGGGGTCATTCCTCTATCCTGGTCCTGTTAGATCTCTCAATGGCTTTTGATAGCATCGACCATGGTATCATGTTGCGCCAGTTGGAGGGACTAGGGGTGGGGGGCACCGTTTTGCAGTGGTTCTCCTATCTCTCCGACCGGTCGCAATCTGTGTTGACAGCGGGGCAGCGGTCAACCCCAAGGCACCTTGTTTGCGGGGTGCCACAAGGGTCGGTCCTCTCGCCCCTCCTGTTGAACATTTATGTGAAGCCGCTGGGTGAGATCATCCGTGGTTTTGGGGTGGAGTTCCATCAGTACGCTGATGACACCCATCTGTTCCTCTCCACCCCAGACCATCCCAACGATGCCTTGGAAGTGATGTCCCAGTGCCTGGAGGCCGTGCGGGTCTGGATGGGGAGAAACAGGCTTTGACTCAACCCATCCAAGACCGAGTGGCTGTGGCTGCCGGCGTCCCGGTATAGCCAGCTGGTGCCATCGCTGGTTATTGGGGGCGAATCACTGGCCCCCACGGAAAGGGCTCGCAACTTGGGCGTCCTCCTGGACTCACGGCTGTCCTTAGAAGAGCATACGATGGCCGTGGCCAGGGGGTCTTTCTATCAGGTTCGCCTGATACGCCAGTTGTGCCCCTTTCTAGATCGGGACTCCCTACGCATGGTCACTCAAGCACTCGTCACTTCTCATCTGGACTATTGTAATGCTCTTTACATGGGGCTCCCCTTGGGGTGCACCCGGAGGCTCCAACTGGTGCAGAATGCGGCCGCGCGGGGGATTATGGGAGCGACGGGGTGCTCCCGTGTGACACCTCTCCTGCGTGAGCTGCATTGGCTTCCAGTGGACTTCCGGGTGCGCTTCAAGGTGTTGGTAATCACCTTTAAAGCGCTCCATGGCTTAGGGTCGGGGTACTTACGGGACTGCCTTCTGCCACCAATTGCCTCCCTTTGGCCAGTTCGCTCCTACAGAGGGGGCCTCCTCAGGGTGCCGTCAGCCAGACAATGTTGTCTGGCGACCCCCAGGGGCAGAGCCTTCTCTGTGGCGGCGCCCACCCTCTGGAACGATCTACCCCCAGAGATACGAGTGATCCCAGACCTCCAGACTTTTTGTTGGGCCCTTAAAACTTACTTTTTTCAGTTAGCCGGGCTGGCCTGACTCCATGTTGGTTTTAAAGTTTGATACTGATTTTAAATTGAAATGTTTTAAATTATGGGCCAAATTTTATAAATTATTTTAAAATTATTTTAACTTTTGTATATAATGTTTTTAGTTGGCTGTTCACCGCCCTGAGTCCGGAAGGAGAAGGGTGGTATAAAAATCAAATAAACTAAACTAAAACTAAACTAAACTGAGCTCACATGTCTGGCTAAGCCGCCATGACCCGGCACAGCTCCATTCCAGGCCACGCTGCCTGCAGCCTAGCTTGCTGTGTGCCCCCCACCATCCTCACCAGGCTTGTGACCTTACCTTCCTCCCACGGCTGGTGGCAGAGGGGAAGGCCAGCGCCCACGAGGAATGTTCTTGTTAAGGAGGACCGCTCCTCGGCCCTAGCCATGTGTTTTGAAGCCCGGGCTATTGCAATAGCTTTTCACTCCAAGCAGCCCAGGCTTGAAAACGCATGCTTGGGGCCGAGGAGCGGTCCTCCTTAACAACCTCCAAAACTGCTCCAAGCCTTGGTTCCTCATGGGCGCTGAAAGTACCAGCCTTCAACCTGGCTGTTTCTCTGTGCCTGGCTTTCTGGATGGGTCCCCAAAGCGCTGTGCTGCAAAAGATGCTCCCCCAGCAAGAGAGTGGTGAAGAGAAGAAGCAGCTGCTGATCACATGGAGCATTGTTCTCTGGCGACCTGTTTTATCTCCCCCGCTCTCTTGCTGGGGGTCTTTTGCAGCACAGCGCTTTGGGTCCTATAAGTGTAAGTCCCATCCGGAAAGCCAGGCAGAGAGAAACAGGTTGAATCCTGTTTCTTTCTGGTGCAGTGCTTTCCGGACTTACCAAGACCCAAAGCGCAGTGCTGTGCAAAACTCTCCCAGAAAGAGAGCGGGGGAGAGAAAACAGGTCACCAGAGAACACATGGAGGGCTACATCATGTGCTCTCCAGGTCAGTGGCTGCTGCTTCTGTCCCCTGCTGCTCTTGCCAGGGAGAGAAAGTCTTTCAGAGCACTGCACTTTAGTCCGACTCCTGTAAGTCCCATCTGGAAAGCCTGCGCTTTCCCAGGGCCCTGAGAGCCGCCCCCCCCCGCCCGCCTGCTGCCACCTGGAGCTGTTGGGAAGGCAATGCTTGTGGCAGATGGGAGGTGGCAGCTGTGGTTGACTTGGGATGGAAACGTGGAGAAACGCCTGGAAAGCAACTGCCTTTTCCTCTCCGACTTCTGTTAGCAGAGAGAAGGAAGAGGCAGAGGCAGCGGCAGTGGCAGTGGAAGGGGCCGATCGCTTCACAGCCAGTGTGGTTACCCAGGCTCCCTTCACCTGGCTCTCCTTACAGCACCGACACACACACACACACACACACACACACACAAGGACGTCTCCCTCGAGAGGCTTCAGAGGCTGAGCCATTTTTTTTTATGTCCCTCCTGCCACTGCCTCAATGCCCTTTGCGGCGTGGAGGCCTCTTCCTCCACAGGCTGTGAGGACAGGAGCGGTTGCCTCCCGAGGTTTGGGGAGGGAAGCAGGGCGCGTTAAAGAAAGGTAAAAGGGAAGGGGGATGGGGTGTAGAGAGAGAGAAGCGAGCCGCCTTTAATTTGCTTCACGTGATGCTGGTGCGGCGGGGCGGGAATGAGCCGCCGCTTAGCGCAGTCCTGGGGAGGAGAAAGAGAAAGCATCCCTGAGCGGACGTGGCATTTCGGCGAGGCCTTGCTGGACCTCTGCAGGGTAAGGGCAGCAGCAGCCAAGGCAACAGGCGCTGTTTGTTGTTCCTCGCCACACTGTAAAAAGCAACCCTTGCCCCAAAGAGGTAGCGGTCCACCGAAAATAAGAGGCGAACTCGGCATCCAGCACCGGGAATGGCTGCTTCAGCATCTGTCGGAGACTGGAGGCTCTTTTTTTTTCATTCGCTCCGTGTTCCTCCTTCATGCAAAAAAAAAAGAAGCCCGCTCTGATCTGGAGCTGAATTTCATTGGAAGCAATGCTGTCAGCCTGGAACATTTCATTTCAGTCTTTAACTGGGTGATGAATTGAACCTCCTCCCCTAAAACAGATGCGACATGGATTGTTTTCATGTTTTTTTTAATGATGTGGATTGTTCTCCTAGGCCAGGGGTCTCCAACCTTGGCAATTTTAAGACTTGCTGGCTGAGGAACTCTGGGAGTTGAAGTCCACAAGTCTTAAAGTTGCCAAGGTTGGAGACTCCTGCCCTAGGCCACTTTAGGAGCAAAGTGGTGGGTTTTGCTGGTGTTTCATATTCCCCAGTCACATGACCACCAAGCCACGACCACCAAGCAAGCCACGGCCACAGAACTGGTAGTAAAAAATTTTGAAACCCACCACTGCAATAGACAGTTTCGTCACACAGCTAAGAAAAAAAGCTGCGAGCTATGAGTATGGCTCTCAGAGAGATGAACTTATTTGTGATAAAATAGTTCTGGGTATCACTAATGAAAGCACATGCTGCCGCCTTTTGAGGGAACATAATTTAGGTTTACAAGCAGCAATTGAGATATGTCATACCACAGAACTTACTGAGAAACGGATGAAAGCTTTGGAGCAGAATGAACAGGTTGACAGTGTCAATGCAGCCTCCAAACAACAGCTAAGCATGAAGAACCACCACCACAAGTGGCAGCACAAAATACACAACTCGCCTGGGAGCAACCCAGTATCATGTACTGTAAGTACTGTGGCAGTGTGCATGTATGAGAGAAAGAGCAGTGTCCTGCATATGGGAAAATCTGCAGAGCATGTGGGAGACCAAATCATTTTGAGGAAGTGAGTGTTGTGTCTTCGGCTCCCGAGCCCGGACCTTCGGAGGAAGAACCCTCCGAAAGTGAAGAGGAGGAGGAGGCAAGGCCCCCCTCTCCTGGCCCGTCTGGTTTGGCACCACCCCAGGCCCCAGCTGAAAGCCCTGAGGAGGAAAGCTCCTCTGAGTCAGACGTTAATGAGGAGAGGGAGTGGATTAATCCCAGGTGGCGACGATCAGAGAGACGGGCTCAGCAAAGGAGTGGGTGGGGTCGAGCACGAGGTGATGAGTCACAAAGCCAACGCCCCACAAGGTATAAAAGGAGCTGACCTTACCTTGTTGGCTTTTGTGACGAACAAATTATTAATTTGGCTGCTTGTTTCCTGAAGTACTGCATCAGATAAGTGTTTGCTAATCTTAAGACTGTTTGTTTTTGGACATGCCGGAGAGCCTTATCAGGGACTGGCCGTGGCAACTCAAAATAACAGCTGTCTTTATCTCTCCCGGGCTCGCTGCCAGCTTGTTGTTTATGAATGGTGAATAAACGACTTTCGTACACTTCTGTTTGTGTGTGTGCTTGTCTGGGCTCCTGAAGCAGGGAGGGGACAGAACAGTGAGGAAGCTGCACACAATTGAGCAAGTGTCAGATCCTGAGGATGCACACTTGTTTACCACTGATGTGGTTTACATAAAAGAATGCATTGGTGCAGTACACACTTGGGGCAGAAAATGGTTCATAAATCTCAGATTTAACAATATAATCCAACCCTGCCAGCTGGACTCGGGTGCAACATGTGATATCATGATTTTAAAGGACAAAATGAAACTGGCACCTGAGTTACCACTTCACCCTAGTAGCACCAAACTGAAGTTATATTCAGGGGAATTTATGGAATCATTGGGACTTTTCCAAACAGAATGCAGTATATGTGGGGGGGATTTGTAAACTTGAATTTGAGATTGTGGAAGCTGATCAGAAACCGCTATTGTCTGGATCAACATGTGAGGATCTGGGTTTGATGCAATTCACCATTCCAGCTAAGTTACACCAGGTTGAGATTCATCCCTCAAAATCCTTGGCAAGGCCACCGACAAAGCAGCAAATCCTCTCAAGTCTACAATGAGGTGTTTGAGGGCCCCATAATGTCTGTTCCAGGAGAAGTTCATTTTGAACTTGATCCTCTCATTTCACCTGTACAATGTGCCCCACACAATGTGCCAATAGCCATTAAGCCACAGGTCAAAGTGCAACTGGACAAGTATGAAGCTGAAGGACATATTACTTCAGTATCTGAGCCCACCGATTGGATAAGCAACATGGTCATTATTAGGAAGCCTGAGAAGATCAGAATTTACATTGATCCCAAGTTTCTGAATATGGCCCTGAAACGGTCACACTACCTAATGCCAACACTTGATGACATTTTGCACAAACTACCCAAAGCACAGGTTTTCACACTTGTTGATGCCAGAGATGCCTTTTTACAGTACAAACTGGATGAAAAGAGTAGCTACATGACCACATTCTGGACTTGGGACAGAAAGAAATGGCTCAAACTACCCTTTGGAGCCTCTGTAGCACCAGAGGTGTATCAACAAAAGCAGCATGAACTTTTAAGTGGGCTTGGTGGAATTGAGCCAATAACTGATGACATTCTTGTAGTTGGCTGTGGTGATACAGATGAGGAAGCTGAGCATGACCATGATGACAAAGCATGACCGCCTACAATGGTCTAGTGGTGCTGAGGCTCAGTGCAAAGAAATTGCAGTTCAAGGTGCAAGAAGTCCATTTCCAGGGACATATCTTGTCCTCACAAGGCTTAAAAGCTGACCTAGATAAGATTAGAGACATTGTGGACATGCCATCACCTGCCAATGCCCAATTGGTACAGAGATTTATCGGTTTTGTCAGACTTAGCAAAATTTCTGCCGCATCTGTCTGAGGTGTGTCAGCCATTGAGACGTATTCTGGACAAAGATGCAGTTTGGCACTGGCTTCCCAAGCATGACCAAGCTTGGTCACCATTGCCCAGTGTTAAAATACTATCATGTCACAAAGCCTGTTACAATTCAAAGTGACTCAAGCAAAAATGGCCTAGGGTGTTGCCTATTGCAAGAAGGTCAGCCAGTTGCATATGCGTCCAGGGCTCTTTCATCTGCTGAGTTAAATTACACTCAAATCGAAAAGGAATGTTTAAGTATTGTATTTGCCTGCCAGCGTTTCCATCATTATCTTTATGGCCATGATACAATCACAGCTGAAACTGATCACAAGCTGCTAATAGCCATTATTCAAGAAGCCCCTTTTGTCAGCGTTCCAGAAAAAAACCCCAACTCCAAGTAAAAACTCTGAAGCAAGCATTTTTCAAACTTCTATTTACTAGAATAGGTAAACTGGCACGTCTGGGAAAACCCGAATCTGAGAGGTCCGGGTTTTCCCTCAGTAAATCAAAAACCCCAAACCATCCCCTCACTCCTCAGTCGATCACATGCTCCAATCACCATCCGTCCCATCTCGAGACATCACTCCGACCACTCCTCCAGATGCAGGATTGCCCTGACCTTGACTGACAGGAAGAATGCTATTATGTCTAAAGACAACCCCTCTACTAAATCCTCCCTCCTACTTTCACACACATGAGAAGGTGGCAGCATGGAAGCTTCCGGCCTAATATGGCTTCCAAAGCTTACAGGCGTCCCCCCCCCTGCAGAAAAAAACACACCCTGAAAAATAAAACAAAACACAAAAGAAGGGGTTAACGCCTTGTACATAACCTATTAACCCCCTCTCCCCCCTCTAGGAGGACTCTTTGGTTTCTCAGGGAATTTATCATGAAATTGCTTTACTAGAGTATCAGCATTC
>WNWU01011708.1:77633-91138 GCA_012654045.1 Ptyas mucosa
TTTTCTATTTCTCTGACAGTGCTGTTTTTAATTATATTGATTTCTTCTAAATTCCGTCTCTACCCATTTCCCTTTCTCTGGTTTATCCATTGATACCATCTATTCCATATTGTATAATATTTTGAGTCCTCCTTATCCTGTAACTCTAAAGTTAGTTTGTCCATTTCTGCGCATGTATATATTTTTTGTATTAACTCCTGATCAGTTGGCATTCGATCTATTTTCCAAAGTTGTGCTAATGCTAATCTTGCCGCCGTAATTATGTGGAGTATTAAATATTTTATATCGTTTCTAATATTCTTTTTAATCATGCCTAATAAAAAAATTTCAGGTTCTAATTCAATTTCATAATCTGTTATTTCAATTATCCATGTTTTTATCTTGTTCCAATATTTTTTAATTTCTGGGCAGAGCCACCAAGCGTGATAATAAGTTCCTTGTGCTTCTTTACATTTCCAACATGTCGGGTTTATGTTTGGGTACATTTTCGCTAATCTTGCGGGGGCCAGATGCCATCGATACCACATCTTATAATGATTTTCTTTGTAGGCCACCGATTTTGTCATGCTGTAGTTATTTTCCCACGCTCTTTCCCATTCTTCCAGCTGTATACTGTGGCCAATATTCCTCGCCCACGCTATCATCTGCCCTTTAACCAATTCTTCTGCCAAATCATATTCGAGTAGATATTTATATATTTTCGAAATTAATTTCCCTTCTTTAGATTCTAATAATTTATCTAATCGATTTTGTTTTAAGTCTATTCCTCCCTCCTCCTGATCCTTCCTATATCTTGTTTTTATTTGTGAGTAGGGCCACCAGTCTATTGCTATTCCTTGTTCTTTTAGTTCTTCCCTAGTTTTTAATTTCCCCTGCATATCCAATACTTCTCTATATCTTAATATTTTTTGTTTTGATAGTATATTGGGGTGAGTAATTGCTTCTATTGTCGATAACCAACCAGGAATTTTTATGTAATGTTTATGTTGAATTTGTTGCCATGTATTGATTAAGGATTTCCTGATAGTATGGTTGTTGAAATGTTTATATATTTTATTTCCAGAATTCCAAATAAAAGCATGCCATCCCTTCATTAGATCATGTCCTTCCAGATTTAACAATCTTTGGTTCTCCAGGGTTATCCATTCCTTAATCCATAACAAGCTTGCTGCCTTATAATATTTTTGCCATGCCGGGAAACCAAATCCGCCTCTAATTCTGTCATCTTGTAATAGGTTCAATTTTATTCTTGATTTTTTCCCTTCCCACACAAAATTTGTTATTTTATCCAAATTATCAAAGAATTTTTTGTCTAATTTTATTGGTATCGTTTGGAATAAATAAAGGAGTCTTGGAAGTATATTTGATTTTATCACTGCTATCCTCCCCAGTAAGGATAGTCTTAATTTCCCCCATTTATCCAAATCCTCTTTTATTTTCTGGACTAAAGGTTCATAATTATCCTGTTTTATTGTTACTGTTCTAGCTGTCAGATTTATCCCTAAGTATTTGACTTTTTTGACTGCCTGTAATCCTGAATCTTTTACTAATTTCTCTACTTGTTTTGTTGTCATATTTTTTATTATCATATTTGTTTTTTCTTTATTAATTTTTAGGCCTGCTACTTTTCCAAAAGTTTCAATTTCTTTTATTAATTTGGGGGTTGTTTCTATTGGATCTTCTATGAAGAAAACAAGATCATCTGCAAAGGTTTGGACCTTGTAATCTTCTCTCTTAATCTTTAATCCTTGTATTTCTTTATTTGCCCTAATTCTAATTAACAAATTTTCCAACGTTAAGATAAAAAGTAGGGGCGATAGTGGGCATCCCTGCCTTACTCCTTTATTTATTCCAAAAAATTTCGTTGGGTCCCCGTTTACCAAAATACATGCTTTTTGGTCCTGGTATATTGATGTTATCATTTTTGTAAATTTCTCACCGAAATTCATACTTTTAATTTGTTGTTTCATAAATTGCCAGTTTACTTGATCAAACGCTTTTTGTGCATCCAGAAAGATCAGGGCCACCTGTCTCTCTGGATGCATCTCATAATATTCTAGAACTTCCATTACCATCCTTAAATTATTTTTTATTTGTCTTGTGGGTAAAAAACCATTTTGGTCTTGATGTATTTTGTTATGTAATATTTTTTTCAGCCTATTAGCAATTATACTCATAAAAATTTTATAGTCGGTGTTCAACAAAGAAATCAGCCTATAATTTTTTTTAATGTGGCATCTGCCCCCTCTTTTGGTATTAGGGAGATGTACGCTTCTTTCCATGTGTTTGGTAATTTTGCCTCCATCAGGGCTTCATTATATATTTCTAATAATATTCCGTTTAATAATTCTCCAAATGTTTTATAGAACTCCGTTGGTAGACCATTGGTCCCCGGAGTTTTATTATTTTTCTGTCTTTTCAGCGCTTCTTTTAATTCACCTGCCGTAATCTCCCTGTCTAATAATTCTTTTTCTTCCTCCATTAATGTTTGTACTCCCTTTCCTTTTAAGTAATGTTCAATTTCCTCCATTGTTACTATATCCTTCTCATAAAGTTTTTGGTAATATTGGAGTATTATTTCCTTTTTCTTCTCTATACTTTGTTGGATCCTCCCCTCCTCATCTTGTAATTTCTGAATTGTTCTTTTTTCTCTTTCCTTTCTCAACCTGTATGCCAACCACCTCCCCGGTTTATTTGCGTGTTTGAAATAATTCTGCCTTATATATTTTAGAGTCATTGCATATTTCCCTTGTTCTAATATATTTAACTTATGTTTTGCCTCTATCCATTTTACTCTTGTTTGTTCATCCCCTGATTTTCCTTGCAATTTACTTTCCCAATTTTGAATTTCTTCTTGTAATTTATTATATTCTTTTTCTCTCTCTTTTCTACGTTTTGCATTATATGCTATTGTAAGGCCTCTTACGTATGCCTTGGTTGTGTCCCATCAATTTTGTAGGGAGGTGTGTTGTTTCGTATTCTCCTTATAAAACTGTTCTAGTTCCTTTTCCATATATTTTTTATATTCTTTTTCTTTTATTAACTGAGTATTCATTGTCCATCTATTTTTCTTTCTCTGCTGCCCCTTCCACGTCATCATTAATGGGTTGTGATCCGCCCACTCGTTTGGTAGAATTTCCACCGCTTCTATTTCTCTCATTAATATGCTGGATACCCATACCATGTCTAACCTAGACCAGGACTTGTGTGGGTTCGAGTAATATGTAAATTGTTTGGTTTCAGGATTATAGAACCTCCAACTATCTATCATGTTTAACTCTTCCACCATATCTGTAAAAGTTCTGGGTAATACATTTTTCTTATTTTTATTTTGCTGGGTACATTTATAGTCTTTTCTCACATCTAAAATAGCATTAAAATCTCCAATCAGACATACATTTTCCATTTTTTGATCCATAATTTTCTCATGCACTTTTTTATAGAATTCTAATTGTTTACTGTTTGGAGCATATATTACTACCAATAATATATTTTTGAAATCAAGTCTTAACTCTATCATCACTATTCTACCTTCAGTATCTATATATCTTATATCGCTATCTATTCCTTCCTTTATATATACCACTACTCCTCTTTTTTTTTTCTTCTGCCAAAGATGAATATGCTTTACCTAATTTCTTATTTTGTATATATTTTATGTCTTGTTTTCTTACGTGTACCTCCTGGAGGCACACTATATCCAATTTTTGTTTCAGAATTTTTTTGAAAATTTGGTGTCATTTGGATGGTGAGTTGAGTCCGTTTACATTCAGTGACAAAATTTTTAGAGTTCTTTCCATTTCTTACTGACTTTCCTGTTGTTGTTTCTTCTTTGTTTCTTCTTGTTCTTTTTTTTGGCCTCTTGTTTGCACTCCTCCTTCCTCCTGAGTGTCTCCTTCTTTTTCTTTTCCTCCTTGTGGTGGAGTTCTTTCACGTTCCCATTATCATCGTCAGGTCTTCCTCCCTCTCTTCCACTACATTTTAGAAACGTAGGAAAAATGCTGCTTTTTCCATTTCCAATTGCGCTACTGTATTCTCGAGTTCCTTATTTAATCCCGTCATTTTTGTATCCAATGCTTCCAGCTTTCCTTCTGTCAATTCAGTCTTCTGTTCTATTTCTTTTATTCTTTGATCATTTTTTTGAATAATTTCTTGTATCACGTCCATTTTTTTCATCAATCTTTTGAATGTCGTTCTTAACTTCTCTCTTTACCTCATCCATATCTTTTCTAGATTGTTCATGATTTCTGGTCATGCATTCTTGTAGTTTAACCATTGTTTCTTGGATTGTCATTAATGTAGCTTGCATCGTTGGCATACCAGGCGTGCTGGGTTGCTTCTCTGATGCAAACATTCCCTCCAATGTTTTCTGTGACACCAGGGAGGCCGATGTTCCTGCTAAAATTGATGTTGTTTTCTTTCCCGTTTTCAACGTTGTTGTAGTAGTGCTCGTCATTTCTTTCAAAATTCTATATTGTTCCTCCAATATTTTATCAACTTTCTCCCAAATCACCATCCAAAATTTTGAATTATCTTTTTCTCTTTTCTTTAAGTAAATTTCCTTTGACTAGTTAGTTATCTCTATAAAATCTTCATAAAAAGTGTAGCAGTACTATAAGTTTAAATATAATATAAATATTACAATATAATACTAATATACGTTAATATAAATAAATATTATAGTTATAAATAGATATAAATATGTATAGATATGTATAAATATGTAGTTTAAATAATCACAAACTTAATCAATTCTTAATACTTAATAGTTAATAATTATAATACTTAATTTATCTAAAATCACAAATAAAAAATTTTTTTTTGTTCAAATTTAATTAAATTTAATTACTTCCCAATAATTTCTTCTAAGTCACTATGATTATGTAGATCTCAAATATTCTAGCTTACTATATATTATTTTATATGCTATTTTATTATTGCTAAACAAGTATCGCTATAGTTCTTAATCAATTCTAATAAGTATCAATCACAATTATCTATATTTAAGTAAAAGAGGGCTTTATAAGAACAATATGTTTCCAATGTTTTATGAGTTCTGTAAGTCTTGTTTGTTATATTTTCAACAAAGGGGAAAACCAACTTGCTTCTTTTTCACGTTGGAGTCTTTCCCTGTTTCAGTATGGCGATCTCCAATCTGCCCAGTCACAGTCTGCAGTTTTTTTATTCTGCCAAACTACCTCTCTCCTTCCGTTAGGGCAGCCAAAAAAAGGGGAGGATACAAAGGTTGTCCGTTTTTCTTTAAGTCTCTGTGATTTAAATCCACTTCTCCTCGCCTTCGTTTTTCGCTATTTTAGTGTCTTTTATTCTTTCTCCACTGGTCTATGTTCCGTCCTCTTTCTTTCTGCTCACCTCTACAGTTGCCGCCACCTTTACGCTCTGAGTTCTTCTCTTTTCGTGCTACCCCTCCAGAAAAATATTTCCTCCTCAGTTTTGCGCCAATTCACCCGGATTTTTTACTCTCGCTGTCTGCTCATCCTCGGCAATCTCACACTGTACTCACTCCTCCGCTCCCAATGATCTCAATCGGCTCGTCAAGCCTCCGGGCCAGCTGTGCTCGTCGCACCGGCTGGCTTCTTCCAAGCCTGGAATGAGGGATCTTCTCGGTATGGCGGGAGATCGCACCTCTCCTCGCCTCCCCCGAAGTTTCCCCTCCTTATTCCCGATCTCTCCAGGATCGGTCTTCACCAAAAAAGGCACCAAAAGCTCAGAAAACCGGCATCAGAAAGAGAGCGCTTCTCTCCTGTGCCGCCACGACTCTACGTCACCGCCGGAAGTCTCGAGTATCAGCATTCTCATCCCAACTTTTCACCGCAGTAGCTTCAGACAACGGGTACCCTTTCCAGTGTACCAAATACTGTAACTGACCCCTGTATAGTCTAGAGTCAAGGATCTTCTTAACTTCATAATGAGTCTCCCCTTGTACTACCAAAGGAGGGGGGGAGCAGCTGGTAAGGGCCTTAAATTAGATCCTCTTGCTGGTTTCAATAAGGTACTGTGAAAAACTGGGTGCACTTTCCCTAATATGTGAGGGAGGCTAAGTTGGACAGTCAGTGGGTTAATCACTTTCACTATAGGGAAGGGACCTATGAATTTGGGTCCAAACTTCTTGCTAGGTAACCTCAATCTTAGGTAATTGGTTGACAAATACACCTTATCGTCTATTCGGAAAGGTGGTTGGAGAGAACAGCGTTTGTTGGCCTGGGCCTTATATTTTTCCACTGATTCAGCTAAAGTTTTCTTAGTATTCTCCCAACCCTTTTTTAACAAGGTCATCCATTCTGTTAGGGACATGGAAGTGGGTGACTCTAGGCAACTCAGGCATCGGCACAAAATCCATGCCTGTAGTTATTTGAAAAGGAGTCAACCCTGTACTACTGTGTACTGCATTATTATAAGCCACTTCTGCGAATGGTAATAACTCCGCCCAGTTTTCTTAATTTACATAACATCTAATGTATTGTTCCACCATTGCGTTCAATTTTTCAGCGGATCCGTTAGTCAATGGGTGGAAAGCTGAGCTAAGCCCCTGGGACGACCCAATGGACTGCAGGAACTCCTTCCAGAACTTACCAGTAAACTGGACCTCGTGATCTGATATTATTCTCCTTGGAACCCCATGTAGTCTGTAGATATGCTTCACGAAAAGTTTTGCCAGCTTCTTGGCTGAGGGTAGTCCGTTGCAGGCAGTGAAGTGTGCTTGTTTGGAAAATAAATCAATGACAGTCCAAATCACCTTGTTCCCTCTGCTGTCAGGGAGTTCGACTATGAAGTCCATTACAATCTTCTTCCAGGGTTTGGTGGGTTCGGCCATGGTCTGGAGAAGCCCAGGGGGCTTTCCTGGTCTGGAGTTCATGGTGGCGCAAGTGGCACAGCGGCTTTCATTCTTGGCCACCAGAATTGTCTTCTAGTCAAATGGAGGGTTTTTAAAAATCCAAAGTGGCCCCCTAGTCGAGAATCATGACTCCGCTTTAGCACCAGGAGTCACATGCTGCTGGGCACATAAATCTTATTCCCCTTCCAAGCCAATCCAGGATAGGAGAGCCCATCACACTGCAAAAGCCTCCTTCTCCCATACTGCCCATCTGCGCTCAGTGTCCGTTAACTTTTTCGATATGTAAGCAAACAGCATTAGTTCATTTTGGGCATTCCTTTGCAGTAGAATAGCCGCAACCGCCACATCACTAGCATCAGCCTGGACTACAAATCGTTTATTTGGGTCAGGATGCTGGAGGATCGACTCCACTGCGAATAGGCATTTTAATTGTTCAAAGGATTTTTGACAGTCCATTGTCCAAGCTAGGGGTTGGCTAGGTTTTGGCTTGGTGGGAGATGGACCGGTTTTTAGTAATTCCGTCAAGGGAAGAGCAACCTCAGCAAAGGAAGGGATGAATTGTCTGTAAAAATTTGCAAACCCCAGGAAGCTTTGAAATTGTTACGTGTTTGTGGGGTTTCCCAGTCTAGCACTGCCTTCACCTTCCCCTGGGTCCATTTTGATTCCTTGATTCGACACCCTGTAGCCCAGGTAGTCCAAGGACTCCTTGTGGAACTCGCATTTTGACAGCTTTGCATAAAGTTTGGCTGCTAGGAGTTTTTTCAGCACTTGCCTGACTAATTTGACATATTCTTCCATATTTTCGCTGAATATAAGAATGTCACCCAGGTAAATGTCACCCCTTATACAGGTGTTCATACAGAACTTCATTGATCAGTTGCATGAAGACTGTGGGGCCCCTTGGAGTCCAGAAGGCATGACCCGGAATTGGAAACTGCCCAGGGGGCAGTTAAAAGCCACTTCCACCCGTTCAAAATGCTCAGCCTGGTTAATGATTGGCTTCGTGATGGGGGCAACAGGTTCCAGTCCCGGGAATCTCTGGATCCCAAAGCTGTCCCCCTTCTCCACTCTGGCTCATGGGGTGACTTCATTGGGCTGGGAGCGGCACGATATCCAGGCGGTGTCTCCTCTGGTCCCCTTTCTGGAGTTGGATCAGACTGGCAACTTTTCCAGGAATCCGACTCCTTGGGCTGAGCACTTAGCCTTCGGGCCTCCTCTGTAGCCTCAATGGATCGCACCATTTCTTCAGAAGGAGAAAACAGGGTGTCAATAAATCCTTGAGTATCTGTCCCCATGGCCCCCTCTGCGATCTCTTCTTTCTTCTCCATTTTCACCGAGTCTTTGCACCACCCAAGGTTTAGGTAGATGCTGGGGCTCAGCACCCCTGACAGCCCCCTTTCAGGGTGCCGTTATGCTTTAAGGGGATTCGGGTTAATGTCAGCGTTCCAGAAAAAAAACCCAACTCCAAGTAAAAACTCTGAAGCAAGCATTTTTCAAACTTCTATTTACTAGAATAGGTAAACTGGCACATCTGGGAAAACCCGAATCTGAGAGGTCCGGGTTTTCCCTCAGTAAATCAAAACCCCCAAAACCATCCCCTCACTCCTCAGTCGATCACATGCTCCAATCACCATCCGTCCCATCTTGAGACAGCACTCCGACCACTCCTTCTCCAGATGCAGGATCTCCCTGACCTTGACTGCCAGGAAGAATGCTATTATGTCTAAAGACAACCCCTCTACTAAATCCCCCCTCCTACTTTCCCACACATGAGAAGGTGGCAGCATGGAAGCTTCCGGCCTAATATGGCTTCCAAAGCTGACAACTTTTGTGTACTCCCAAGCGTTTGCAGAGCATGATGCTTACCTTGCAGCATTACAACCTCAACGTTATCTACAAGCCAGGATGTGAAATGTATATCAGTGATACCCTGAGCAGGGCTACATCAGATCAGGTGACATCTGGAAGAGAGCACGAGCATCATATGGTTTGTTTGTTGCAACAGGAACAAACCTCCTTTGCCGAAGTCAAGCAGACTATCTAAATGTCACAAATCAATGTCTACATCATCTCAGGCAGCACACAGACACTGATGCAGCTATACAGGCACTGAAGGCTATCATTCTGAGTGGGTGGCCAGATGAGAAGGAGGCGGTTCCTGCAATTGTGAGGGAATATTGGTCCTTCAGAGATGAGATCAGCGTACAAAATGGTATCTTGTACAAGGGTCCAAGAGTCATAGTGCCAAAGTCACTGAGAGCCACATTGGGGGTGAGGCATGCTACAGACAAGCTCATGATACTCTTTACTGTCCTAACATGCAAGGCGAAATCAAAGACTTTTTTAGCAATTGTCCCACTTGAAATGAATATGCACATTTGCAACAAAAAGAAACCATGATGTCACATGAGATACCCTCACGTCCTTGGCAGATCGTCAGTACAGATTTGTTCAACTATGCAGGAAAAGAGTACCTGATATTTATTTATTTAATTAATTAATTAATTTTTTTAAAAAAAATTCTTTATTGAAGCATTTATTATTTACAAAACAAAAAACAAAAAGTAGACAAAACCACACTGACAGACAAACACAACATACAAAATAAAAATTTTCATATAAATCAATTCAACGTTTCCAGCTTTGAGGTGTTGTTGTATATAAATGATTCGTATTTACGTTACATATTTACATTGATCTTCATATAAAATTAGCAATTGTGCTAAAACAGTGCTAACTATAAATTGTTTTATACATCTATTCATCCTTTTAGCAATGTACAATTTCCACTTGTTCATCCTAGTTCTCTTGTCTAGTTCTCGCATTTGCGAGTCTTACTTAGATTTCTATTCCTTAACCATTCATACCATAGATCCCATGCATTATAATATTCTGATTCCTCTCTATCGTTTATTTCTAGTGTTAACTTGTCCAGTTCAGCACATTCTAATATCTTTCTAATGATATGGTCTTCGGGGAGTAACTTATTCTCCTTCCAATATTGGGCAAAAGTGATTCTTGCTGCCGTGATTATGTGTATCGCCAAATATTTCTTCTTTCTTGCATATGACTTTTTAAGGATTCCCAGGAGGAATATTTTTGGATCTAGTTCCAAAGTGTCTCCCAAAATTTCTTTCAGCCAATTATTTATTGTCTTCCAAAAAATTTTCGTTTTGAGACAAGTCCACCAACAGTGGTAATACGAACCCTGTTGGTGCCCACATTTCCAACATTTTGAGCTTGCTTTGGGGTATATTTTAGCGATCCTGGCCAGGGCCAGGTGCCACCTATAAATCATTTTATATTGATTCTCTTTAAATGTTATGGCCTTAGTCATTTTTAAATTGTTAGTCCAGATTTGGTCCCATTCCTCTAATGTTATAATCTGTCCTATATTCCTGGCCCATGCTAACATAGTGTTCTTTACCGTTTCCTCTGTTAAATCGTAATCCACTAGATATTTATATATTTTTGCTAATAATTTATCATCTGTGCCCATCCAAATTTTATCCAGACCATAGATAACATATCCAGACTATAGATTCCTGGCATTGCAACTAAATAAAAGAAATATCCCTTTCCGATGGACCTTGCCAGAAGGGATGCTGATAGCCTGGCAAGGGAAGAAAATAAAGATAAATAGTCTGGTGGAGGCACAGGAATTTGTAGATCAATTGAAAGGAAGCGAAGAAGACCTGAGTAGCAAGGAAGAGTTAAGAGGGGCTACAACGGAGGAAGACCTTATACGACGAAAAGGATTGAAGGAAGAGTTATCGGAGGAAAAGGAAAAGGAGGAAAGAGAAAACAAAGAAGGAAAGAAAGAACCAAGACCGCAGAGAGTTACCCGGGCAAAACAGTACTAGACTGATATCAAATTTGAAAATGGACTGGAAGTTGCTATCAGTAAATGTAAACGGATTGAACGACTATAAAAAAAGAATTTTTTTTTCACAAAATTAGCTAAAGAGAATTTGGATTTAATATGTTTACAAGAGGTGCATATTAAAAAGGGAAACGAAAAATATTTGGAATACAAGAAATTAGGGAAATTATATACATCATTGGCAGAGAAAAAAAAGAGAGGGATAACTATATATATCAGGGAGGAAATAAAATCAGAGTTAAAATATACAGACCCCAAGGGCAGAATCCTGGCAGTGGAAATCATGAGAGAGGCTACACCAATCCTACTTATCTCTATCTATGCCCCGAACAAAAATTTGGGAAACTTTTATAGTAAACTTAGAGAAATAATCAGTGCAATGGAAAACAATAACAATATATGTATAATTGGGGACTTTAACGGAATAGTAGATCCAAACAAAGACCATAAAACCCCTAAAGGACAAAAAGGAAAAAGAAAAGGTATACCAAAACCCTTCTTTGAGTTAATCGATGAATTAAATTTAATCGACATTTGGCGAACTTTAAATCCACATAAAAAACAATACACCTTTTATTCGAATGCAAAAAAAACTTGGTCGAGAATTGACATGATGTGGCTGAGTAGGAACCTGGGAATGGATATTTTATCAGCTGAGATTCTACCCAATATATGGGCAGACCACAATCCGTTGGAACTTAAATGGAAAAGGAAATATAGGAGGGGAAATACAAGATGGAGGTTGAATACTCAATTCCTTCGAGACAAACAAAATGTTGAAAAAAGAAAGAAAGAAAGAAAGGATTTCTTTGAAAGAAATGAGAAAGAACTGACGGAACGAGGGATAATATGGGATTCGATGAAGGCCTTTCTAAGAGGTCTTGCTATCGCATATAGTGCACATAAAAACAAGGAAAAAAGAGAACGTCAAAGAACGATATTAGAGGAGCTGAGAGAAATAGAGAAAGAAATTCAACAAGTCCCAGATAATGAATCGGCAAAGCAAAAATGGATGATTACATGCCACAAAATAAACTTAATGGACCAAGAAAACTTAGCATATGAAATTAAGAAAACCAAACAATACTATTTTGAAAACGCCAACAAACCAGGGAGATGGTTGTCATATAGATTAAAGAAAGAAAAAGAAAAAGGGATAATATATCAATTGGAAGACCCTGAAGGCCATATAGTAAATAAGGAGGAGGAGAAATTAGAACTAATCTACGATTATTATGCCACATTGTACAAAGAGGAAGAGATACCCAAAGAGAAAATAGAACGATATTTACTAGAAGAAGGGCTTCCACAAATTGAGGAAGAGGAGAAGGAGCTGTTAAATAAGGAAATTACAATGAAAGAGTTAAAGATGGCAACCTCTAAACTTAAGAAAAATAAATCACCAGGCCCAGATGGATTCCCAGGGGAATTATATCAAAATCTAGATCTAGAAGATGTTTTGCTCCCAAAACTGTTAAAAATATTTAACGAAGCCCTAACAAAATCTGTAATACCAGAATCATGGAGGGAGGCGTATATTACACTCCTCCCCAAAGAAGGAACAGACACAAAGTCTATTAAAAATTATAGGCCAATTTCTTTACTTAACATGGACTACAAATTATTCATGAGCATCTTGGCGGAAAGGTTGAAAAAAGTACTGAATAGAATAATACATAATGATCAAAAGGGATTTCTCCCAGGGAGACAAATTAGAAATAATATAAGGACGATATTGGATGTAATAGAATACTACGAGGACCACCCAGGCCAGGAAATGGCATTGATTTTTGTAGACGCCCAGAAGGCCTTTGACAATCTAAATTGGGAATTCATGATACAGCAAATAAGTAAAATGGGATTTGGGCCAAATTTTGAAAAAGCAATAACAACCATTTATAAGAAGCAAAAGGCAAACATTTTGGTAAATGGAGAGCTAACGAAGTCATTTTTAATTAAGAAGGGGGTGAGACAGGGATGCCCACTATCACCGTTATTATTTATATTAGCTTTAGAAGTCTTACTGCAAAAAATTAGAGGGAATAACCAGATTAGGGGTCTTAAAATTAGGAAAGAAACCTACAAAATTCAAGCATTTGCGGATGATGTGGCTTTAATTATAGAAGACCCATTGGAATCAGGCATACAAATACTAGACGAATTTGGCAAATATGGAGAGGTGGCGGGACTCAAACTTAATAAAGCTAAAATGAAGATACTAACTAAAAATATGACTAAAATCCAAATAAGAGCCTTAGAAGAACTAATGGGAATTAAAGTAGTCAAGAAAATCAAATATTTGGGAGTTTGGGTTTCTAAAAGACATTCAGCCATTAAAGAAGATAACTATACACCCCTGATCAAGAATATTAAACAGGACCTAGAAAAGTGGGGGAAATTGCAGATATCCTTTCTAGGGAGAATTTCAGCAATTAAAATGAGTATCCTACCTAAAATATTATATTTGTTCCAAACAGCGCCAATCAAATTGGATAAAAATTTTTTTCAAGAACTTAATTCGATTA
The DNA here is from genome assembly GCA_012654045.1 of Ptyas mucosa. NCBI lineage: Eukaryota > Metazoa > Chordata > Lepidosauria > Squamata > Colubridae > Ptyas > Ptyas mucosa. The sequence goes on from WNWU01011708.1 coordinate 90,895, forward strand.
CTAGAAAATTTATTTGGGGAGGGAAAAAACCGAGGATCGCAATTAGAGATATGCAAGATAAAAAGGAAAGGGGAGGACTCGGACTCCCAATCTGGGAGACATATTATAAAGCAGCAAATCTAATTTGGCTAAAAGATTGGGCAACTTTAACTAATAAAAGGATACTGACATTGGATCTTCAAAAAGGCTGGCACTTCTATCTCTGGGAAACAGGGCAAAAAACAAAGACATATTTTCACAAACA
>WNWU01011708.1:101138-114423 GCA_012654045.1 Ptyas mucosa
CCTTCTGCCTCACAATATCTCAATGCCCATTGGCCATCTTCCAAGTCAGTCTCTTCTGCCCACTACTTCAGATCACAGGAATGTCCCCCTCCCTTCATCACCTGGGTAACCCTATCTATTAAGGGAGGGGGAGAAGGACAATATGCCAAGCACTAAATTTCAAACTGTACTGCTCGCTCTGGTTTTTTTTTCTTTTTCTCTTTGATTATGGCAGCGATGAAAAATGCAACTTAACTCGCTGACACCAGCAGCTTCACAGAAATGTTGAACAGGAGGGGTGAGAGGACCGACCCCTGTGACACACGAGGCACCTCGGGGTCGATCTCTGCCCCCCTGCCAGCACGAACTGTGACTGGTCCGAGAGAAAGGAGGAGAACCACCACAATACGGTGCCCCCCACTCCTATTCCCTCCAGCCGGCGCAGCATGATACCATGGTCGATGGTATGAAAAGCCGTTGAGAGTTCCAATAGGACCAGGACAGAGGAACAACCCCTGTCCCGAGCCCTCCAGAGATCATCAACCAATGCGACCAGTGCTGTTTCCGTGCTGTGCCCAGGCCTGAAGCCCGACTGGAACGGATCCAAATAGACAGTTTCATCCAGGTACCGGGGAAGCTGTCGCACCACCACACTCTCAACAACCTTTGCCACGAAGCATATTAGTTGATCATTATTCAGACTTTTGGGAAATTGAACTTCTTCCTGACTGCTCTGCTGAAACTACCATTAAGAGATGCAAGGCTCAGTTTGCACATCATGGCCAACCAGATAAAGTGATCTCTGATAATGGCCCTCAGTTCACAAGCCTACAATTTAGGAAATTTGCTGCTGAGTGGGAGTTTGAGCATGTGACCTCTTCACCTCATCATCCACAAGTCAATGGCAAAGCTGAATAAGCTGTGAAGATTGTTAAGAATTTATGCAAGAAAGCACATAGTGATGGTAAAGACCCATGGAAAGCCATTCTACATTGGAGAAATACTCCAACCGAGGGCACGGACAGTAGTCCATCACAGAGACTGATGTCAAGGAGACTAAAGACCTCCTTACCAGTGGCAAATAAGCTGCTTGAGCCCTCTGTGATACAAAGGGTCCCAGAAAAGTTATGGTTTAAGAGACAAGTATTCAAGGCAAGATATGACAAATCAGCCAGAGATTTGCCAAAATTGAATATTGGGGAATGAATCTGTATGAAACCGCTGCCTGGAGATTGAACAGGTTTCTGGAAAATGGGTATCTGTTTACAACAGGTGGCACCACACTCCTATCTAGTGGACGTTGAGGGAACTCTCTATCATCGCAATCGTGTGGATTTGTGTGTGGCTGAGCAGCCTGACTCTCCATATCCAGTGGACAGGCCAGACTCACCTGGTATTACCGGGACACACTTACCCACTGACAATAGGGAATGCACAGTGTTGTTGCCACAGACCAATGTTAATGACAGTCCTGAGCGAGCTGGTATACCTGACAGCAGTCAAATGCAGAACGTCTCAGTAAATGTTGAGAAGAGCCCAGCAACCTCAGTGAGGTTGGAGAAACTCTTAGTACAAAAAGGACCAGTCTTCACCTGTAGTGGCAGGCGTTCACAACCACCCAACAGACTTAACCTATATGAAGTGTTGGTACTGGTTCTCATCCAAAATTTTACAATGTTGTTTGGCTAACACAAAAAGGGGAAGATGTTACAGGTGTTATGTCTACCTTATATGTAGCTCTATCATTCCTCTCTATTGTATTTGTTTCCTGTATCACATTGCTACTCTAGGATTCATCTTTATTGTTCCTGTGATGCATTTCCTGTTCCTGTTGTATTTCTCACTCTCTAATAAGATGGCTTCTGCAGTGATGGTTTGTATTACATTTTAATTACTCCACATGAAACAGCACATGATCCAGATACACCGTGTGGGCCGCAGGAAAGCTGAGAGATGGTGGGCCAGGAGGCTCATCTTCGTGTGGTGGCACCAGCAGTAGACGGAGGCAGAGGCGCGCGGGGAAGGCAGGTGATCCAGACGTGCTGCAGGAAAGTCGAGAGTTGGTGAACTGGAGCAGGCGACCAGCTGCAGGAGCCTCATCGTGTGGCAGCACTGGCAGAAGAGGGAGGCAGAGGCATGGGCAGGTGATCCTGACACACTGTGCAGGCCGCAGGCAAGCTGAGACGTGAAGACGAGCCTCCCGCAGCCAGCCGCTCTGGCCCACCGACTTCTGACTTTCCCGCAGCCGGTGTGGTGTGTCTGGATTGCGTGCCTCCCCCCACGCCTCTGCCATCTACTGCTTGGACAGGTAATCAACTCACCTGCACTGCACAGGCTGTGCAACCCCAGAGTGTGCTGATCAAGGGACCACTAGGCTGCAGCTCCTGCTGGACGTCGGCCCCCGCACACTTGCCACCTTTTGTGCACACACTGGGGGGGGGGGGGGGGGTGGTGGAATGCCCAGCTGGGCTGATCACCATGAAATCGTGTTTCCCTGAAAATATGCCCTAATGCTTATTTTGGAGCCCCCCCCAAAATATAAGACCGGGTCTTATTTTCAGGGAAACGTGGTAGTTAGGACTGCAGAAAAAATTGCAACCATTCCATTGAGGACCTGTATACTGCACAAGTCAGAAAGAGGGCTGAGAAAATTTCTACAGCCCCATCACATCCCGGACATAAACTGTTTTAACTCGTCCCCTCAGGATGCCACTATAGGACATTGCACGCCAAAAAAACTACACACAAAGACAGTGTTTTCCCTCATGCCATCACTGCTGAACACCCAATTCTCACAGCACTGTCTTATGTCTAAGGCAGGGGTGTCAAACTCAATTTCATTGAAGGCCGCATCAGTGTTGTGTTTGACCTTGGGGAGCCAGGGTGGGCATGGCCAGGGTGGGCGTAGCCAGCTCGACGTCACTCGTGTCGGCGCCTGTGCTGGCCCAAGTGCTTGGCCAGCAAAAACAGGCTCCTGAGCTCCATTTTTGGCTGTGACTGCCTCCTGCAACCCTCTGCCAACAAAAATGGAGCTCGGGAGGGCCGTGGGCGGCCCTCCCGAGCTCCATTTTTGCTGGCAGAGGCACTGTGGGCTGGTCCTTCGCTGTTTCCAGGGTAGCCCCATGGGCCGGATCTGGCCCTTGGGCCTTGAGTTTGACACCTCTGATCTAAGGATATTTACCCATGTAGTAGGGCTGTATTACTATTATCCTTCTCATCTTTCCTATTACCTTCTACTATTGGTATCTTATATTACATTGTTGTTTGTATGCACACTGAGGAGCTTATGCACTGGAGACAAATTCATTGTGTGTTCAATCACACTTGGTCAATAAAGAATATTCTATGTTATATTCTACTGATAGTTTCAGCTTTGGCTACCATGTTTGAGGAAGAAGATCTTAACTTTGTTCAGTGTATAGTGGCTTTCACTCCAATTATTGATGTATTCCCATAGTCTATATTGTTGCTACAGGTGGTTACATCCACCTCCACCTTGCTGGCACCTGAGTCGAAGTGGAGCTCTGTGCCCGTTACTGATCTAGCCACGGGTCCATCCATCTGGTCCATCAAGAGTCACTCTCATCTCATCAGTCCATAAAACCTTTGAAAAATCTGTCTTCAGGTATTTCTTGGTCCAGTCTTGCCGTTTCAACTTACGTGTCTTGTTCAGTGGTGGTCGGGTTTCAGCCTTCCTTACTTTGGCCATGTCTCTGAGCACTGAACACCTTGTACTTCTGGGCACTCCAGGTAGGTTGCAGTTCTGGAATATGACAGCACTGGAGGATAATGGGTTCCTGGTAGCTTCACATTTGATTCTTCCCAAATCTGTGGCTGTTAATGTGCGTCTTTTTTTCTCAACACGTTTCTTGCGACCCTGTTGACTATTTGCAACAAAACGTTTGATGGTTCTGTGATCATGCCCCAATATCTTAGCAATTTCAAGAGTGCTGCATCCCTCTGAAAGACTTTTTACAATTTTTTATTTTTCAGAGTCAGTTAAATCTCTTTTTGGGCCATTTTGCCTGAGGAAAAGAAGCTGCCTAATAATTATGCACACCTTGATATAGGGTGTTGATCTCCTTAGGTCACACCCTCCCTCATTACACAAATACACATCACCTGATATCCACTATGCATTAAAATGATATGGTCAAAATACTTACTTGGCTAATAATTGTGCAGTGTATTCTCACATCTCAGCAAACTATACACTAATTGCCTTAAAACTACCACCGTGTTTGATCTAGAAAATCAAGTGCATCTATGCACTACTGTATGAAATTCTGCAGGAATTTATGCAAAAATATTTCACTTCTGACTGCCAGCTGCTCTTTGCATTACATGCAAACAGTTCTTTGTGAACAGTCATGAGATTCCCTGACACCAAAACAGTCCCAAAGGTTTAGTCTAAAAATTTATGAGGAAGTCACTGTTATTCAAAACAAAATATTTAATTCACCCTCCAATGTCTCTTAGCAATCCCAATTTGAGGTGGGGGGTGGAGAATACCAAATTTGGTTTTTATACTAGCAAGTTACAGGTATTAAAGAACACTGTGATACAATTAGTGAACACCACCAGTTCTAATTTCATACATTAAATCTGGAAACAATATTTCTCATTTTAATTCTGCAGCAATAGCTTTCCTCCTCCAGTGTGAAACTCCTACAGAATGCAAAATCAACACCAGGCCTAAACTGTACCCGTGCTTTAGAGCAGCCATGATGTACTGGACTCAACCTTCAGAGTAAACCAACATACTTATAAAAGGAAACAACCATATGAATATAGTAAACATGTGTATTACACAGAAATGATAGTATTTTTCAAACACTACCCTCCTTTCTTCACAACTCCAAGACTCTAGTGTCTGCTTATGATTCTAAACCTATAAGCAAGCACTTTTTGAGGCCAGAATGGGATGTTGGCAAACTTAAGAGATTCTCACCTTGAGATCATATTTCCGATGCACTGTCAACCGGTGACTAAATACATTCCTGGTGACTACCATGTAGGTTTCCACACCATCTACAGTAAGCCTGTACATGCCAGGAAACTGGGGTAAAAGTGTATTCCCATGACATTCCACAATGAACTAAAGGGAATGAGGAAAAGGAGAGAACATACAATCAATCAGTGTCAGTCAAAAAGCTGCCAGCACAATTTAAATGGAAAGGTGCTTTTGGGGTTGCCATAGAAGGAAATTTTAGAAGGGCACTTGAGATCCTTTTTAAAGTATCAACATCTCAAAATAGAACCTGGTATCCTAAATTATTTCTAATAAATGAAACCAAAAGGACAAAAATGTTTTGTCCGTAGGATGGTGGAGAAACATGATGTCAGTAAATCAACTGTTTTGCTACAAAGGTTAGTCTTAGAAATAAGGAACACAGTCCTGAGCCTCATATTACCAGAATGAAATGTGATTATAACAAGAAAGTAATTATTCTAACCACATTTTTCCAAGCTCAGATTTCTTCAGTTACATTGGAGAGACCCATTTTCTGCAATCGGGTGGCCTTCTGATTACTGGCCTAAAAGCTTCCATTGTCCAGAATGGACCAATCTCCTTCTAGTCAACTCAACTATGATCCTGAGACTTGTTCATAAGAAACTATTGGTCTGGAGCTCTTGGATAATGCAACCAGAACCTCCTGAATAGAGAAAATGAAGAATGAGGAAAAAATATCCCCATGATGCAAAACAATACATCTGTACTCTTGTGGAGCAAAAGGGCCTGATGGAGCCTTTTCTTTTGAGACCCTTTCTGCCATTTGGAAAGTTACACAAGGTGGGTTAATTATGGCAGCTGTTTCCAGCAAACCTGGAAACAATCTTTCTCACTTTAACTCTGTGGTGATAAGAGTTAAAAGTGAAAAAGAAATTAAGGAAAAATAACTCTGGGTTCAGCTGCATCTGATGTTTTTTTTCTAAATCAAAATGATGCAGCCTAATGGTCACACACACAATAGTTTCATAAACTGGAAGGAAAACATCTCCTTTTCAGCCTCTTTTTCCTCTTGCTAGGAGAACAGGAAAATTTCTGCAGAAGTGCCCCCCCAAAATATGAGCATCTATTACAATGGCTTATGTCCACAATGGTATTCTGAAACACCTGACTGCAGCGGTGGGTGCACGAGAGGGGCACTTTGCCAGCAGGCCCTGCAGGAAATGGGGGAAAGTGCGGCATTTCCCCGTCTGCTACCAGATCCAACACGTGGCGCCCGGCCAGACTTCCCTGAAGCGTCGCGGGGGGGCAGGGTAGGAAGCGGAACCCACGCCAAGGCTGGAGGAAGAGGGCCTTTGAGCCCCAGGCACCGGTTTGGGTAGCACCCTGCCAACTCGCCCGCTTGTGCGGAAGGAAGCCTGGCTACTCACGAGCTGTGCCTTCCCAGAATTTGGCTGCAACCCTCCCTCTCCAGTGGCAGAGATGGCTGTCCTCCTTCAGCAGCGGGCAGATGAGTGGGAGAAGGATTGGCAGCCAAGAGAAGCCAAGCGGGAGAAGGCGGGGGGGGGGAGAAGGCAGCAGCTGTTGCGGTGCCCACTCCCTAGCTCGCTTGCGTCTCACCAGCCCCACTTTGCCAACAGGCACACAAGCACAGAACAGAGATGTGGTGGGGGGGGAGGCTTCAAGGCAGAAGGCTGCCTTCAGTCCAGGGAAGGGACCGCAGGAGGAGCTGCATCACATGGGCAGCGCTCCAAAAGCGCTGTGGAGCTCGCGCAGGTCCATTAGGCCAGTGCCGTTGCCAAGGCAAAGTGACCAGCTAGAAAGGCTGATTAGAAGTGGTAAAAACACAGCCATTTCCAGCAGACAAAAGGCGGCCACCATGAGTGGGGAAAGCTCGATCCCCATCGGCACTATGGCTGCCCAAGCCCAGCTGGGATTGCATTCCTCACCCCCATCTCTGCTGGGCCTGGGCAGCCAGGGCACCGATGGGGATCTGGCTTTCCTCACTCGTGGTGGCCACAGCCTAATGGACCTGCGCAAGCTTCTGACAGCCTCGGTGGTGCATGAGGGGAATGCGCCTTTCTAACTGGCCTCTTCGCCTCCTTTGGGCTACACGGGTCTGCCGAGCGGTGGTGGAGTTGCCACCCAGGAGCTACCAGGGGTAGAGACCCCGGATGATGTGCCTCCGTCACCAGGGCTTTTTGGCAGGGAGAGCAGAGCCCCACCCTGTCCTGCAAGGCAGCAGCTCCACAGTGCTTTCGGGGTGCTGCCCAAGTGATGCAGCTCCTTCAGATGGAGCCCCAAGGCTGCAGGCTCTTCCCTGGACTAAAGGCAGCCTTCTGCCTTGCAGGACCCCCATGCCGCATCCCTGTTCCGAGCTTGTGCGCCTGTTGGCAAAGTGGGGCTGGCGAGACGCGAGCGAGCTAGGGAGTGGGCACACCAACAGCCACTGCCTTCCCCCCCCCCCCCCGCCACTTGGCTGCTCGTCCTTCTCCCGCTCGGCTGCCTGCTCCTGAAGGAGGACAGCCGTCTCTGCCACTGGAGAGGGTGGTGGGAAGGGCTGGTTGGCCAGTGGATCAGCGCTGCTGAGCTGTCTTGGGGATTCCTCACCACATCCACTCCAAGCGATCCTTGCCCGGTCAGATGTGTGGGTTCGGCACGTGCGGAGGAAGCTCCGGCCAGCGAGATTCCAAAAGCAGATTGAGACCACCACGATGCGAATGGAATGGAATTCAGCAAGGTTTCTCTTCCCCACCCCCATTTCTTCTAGCACAGAGAGAGAGAGAGAGAGAAAGAGAGAGAGAGAGGTTGATTGTAACCTCCTTGGGGCTGAGAAGAATTGCTGCAAAACTGAGTTTTCTGAAGTGGACCACTAGACTTGTAATCAACTTAAAAAATGATCTAGTAAAAAGAAAAGCCAAACAAAAACAAATAAAACACTCCCAGGAGGAAAACAAATTAAAGTTTAATTTGTGTGTATTATTTAATGGACTGCTAAATTGGCAAAATGGACTGCTAAATTGGCCATGCCCACCCAGCCACGCCCACCCAGTCACATGGCCACCCAGCCACACACACCTAGCCAGTCAGGCTCCCCAACAGTGTGAGGGACCATAAAGTGGCCCCCTGTTCAAAAAGTTTGAGGACCCCTGCACTAGATTGACGGGTTTCCTTTGTGAGGTTAGAGGTAAAGGAGTTTCGCAGTCTCTACCAGTTTCAGTGGCTGGCTTGTTTGAAGGTCAGGAAAACTCCCAGCTTCAGAATGCTCCAACAAGGAAATGGCAAGGACAGGGACAGTGGGAGAAGCTATGCTTCTATGGGTCAAAGGATCTCTACTGTTCCCCCAATCAGTTTGAAATGTGAATCAGTATTACCATATACAGGTAGTCTCTGGTTAATTATGGAAATTGTGACCAGGAACTCCAATGCTAAGCGACACAGTCATATAGTGCAATGTCACATGATCATGCTGACTTACAACAGCAGTTCTGGCAGTGCCAGTTGGGTGCAATGTCACAATTGCCATTTGCAACCTCATGCTGGTTTCTCCATCTACCTGCCTGTCAGATGCCAACAGTGAAGTTTGCAAATGGCAAACTTGTGATCACGGGATGCTGTGACTATAATTGCGAGCTGGATACTAAGCACCCAAATCACAATCACATGACCATGGGGACGCTACAATGGGCACAACATTAAAGATAGTTAACCATCGCTGAACAAATGGTAATTAACCAAGGACTACCATAATATAATAACATAATACCATAATAACAGCTCTCAAAAGAAACCAGCATGGCTGCATAAAGAACTCTCTGATAAATTGAAAGACAAAAAGGACAAGTGTCAGCCCCGAAATGGCCAGCTACAAGCGCGCTGTCTCGGGGCTGCCATTCAGGGAGGGGAAGATCCACCATCACTGCGTAAGCCGTCAACTGAGAGACGGAACGGCTGAACACCAGGCCATTGCTCCGTTGTGCTGGGCACTGCTGGGAATGCCTCCGTACATGCAGTCAGCTGGGAAGTGGATAGCCTGTAATCAGCTGGGAAGCTGAAAGCCGGGTGGGTGGGTGCTCACACGAAGCTTCTGCTGGACTAACTGTGGGCGGACACCAGGGGGTGGAGACACCACGGGATGGGATAAATGCACATACTTAAGGGTGAAGGGATAAACTGCAGTTAGCACTGACTTTGTTTTGCTTCTTTGCTTGTTGGTCACTTCATGCCGGGTTTCATGCTTTCAAGGATAAATGTTTCAAACTGAACTGTGTTGTCTGAGGTTTCTTGATGCTGAACTACGGAACGTGACAGTAAGTCAGTGCTCCATATTTTTTTTCTCTCTCCACCCCTGCCAGCACTTTGGTCCTCTGCGGGTGAGGCTGGGGAGTTTCAGGGGATGGCTGAGGGAACAGTGACTGGGGTGGATGTTGCTGTGGTGGAGGAACCATCCACCCTGGAAGCCCCTTTATCACAGGACGGGGCTGCTCACCTGGATGTGCGCCTCAAGGAGTGTCAGGGCTCAGAACAACTACCAGCCATCCAGGAGGACGTAGCGAAGGAGGTTGGTCAGGGAGAGGGCCCTGCAGGGGAGTGGTGAAAAAGCTCCTCATGCTGCAGCTTCAGGGGCCCCACTGCCTGCACCTAGTCTCTCTGGCAGCCATTTGACAAGGTGGAGGGAGCGGCACCTGACTGATGGGGATGAGGATGGGGAGTGGAGCTACTCCACCGCACTGAGCAGCCAACCTATGGACTTGCTTAGGGAAAGGTTTAGGGAGGCCAGTTTCCTTGATGTTGGAGCCTGGCAACGTGTGGACCCAGGAGCTGAGGGGCTGCCTACTGGGAAGGCCTGACCACAGTCGACTCAACAGCTGGCGGTTCCATCTGCTCGCTTCCGCTTGGCCAGCCCAAAGTTACAACTTGATGGCAGTCATGGACGGTCCAGGGAGGACCAACCCCTGAGGGGACCACTGCCGGGTCCTTCCTTCAATGAGTACAGCATACACCCTAGCCACTTGCAAGGTGAGGCAACAAAAATGGGGGACAGTGGGCATCCATGGATACCCCCTAGGCTGGCCAGTCCTCCTCCAGCCCAGCAGCGGCCTGGGGAGAGGGGGGCTGACTGTGGTTGGCCTATGGGGTTCTGGCAAGAGCCCCTCCCACCATGGGAGCCACCAGCACTGAGAGCAACATTTGATGGAAGTCCGGATAAGGTGGTCCTCTTCTTAAGCCAGGTTATAAGCCACCTGGACCGATACGCTCACCTCTACACCTCCCAATGGGCCATGGTTATGGCAGTGATGGCGGTGTTGGAAGGTGAGGCCACTGACTGGGTAGCCGACCTGTCACTGCGTTTTTTTATTTTGCCAGCTGTGCTTGAACTCTAACACTTACCATAGATGCTCAGACTCTTATCTCTAAGCTAACTGCGCATGTCCACATTCTTTCACTTTCCTTCTAACTTTTTTTGTTCGCCTGCCAAGAGGTCCGGCAGGAACGCTGCCAAAATGTAACTAATTAGCCAGTAAGATGTTTTTTTTATTTTCTTTACAATAAAATGTGTTTTCTTAGAATATATCTCGGTTTATTTTGCTTATCAAGTATGCTTCAAGGGAAATGCCACGGTCCATCTCTAATTAAGTGCAATTACCCCAGGAGGGGAACAGGGTTTAATTGCCACCCTGACATGTGGCAGCAGAAGGACGGTTTGAATTATGGCTTTTTCCTTGCTTGTTACTTTAACTGATAAGCATTAGATAGATGATTAATTTAGTGACTGCGGAACGCTGATTAATTCACTACTAAGAAGGGAGGCTTTCAAGTTTTCGGCCACTTGCTTCAGCAACCCGACTAGAAGGAGCCATGGGACGAGAAACTGATCAAATGTTCTTGCAGAGGCTTCAGGGAAAAGAAGAAGATAGAAAAGCTGCTTTTGAAGGCGACGTGCGACTGAGGTCAGTGTTGTCCCCTTCTAATTATGCATGCTCACAAACAATTCCTGCAGAAGCCCAAAGATTTGAAACGCTTGGTGCAAGGCCAAAGTTTTCACAAACAGCAGAGCATTTTTCCTCCCACACAGAGAGAGACGTAATTTATCATTCTCCTCAAAGTTCTGAGCTCTCCCGGCCTCAGAAAGCTGTGAAAAGCTATCGTGATCAAATAGAATTTTTTGAACGTGAGCTATCCCAGGCAAAAATGGCCTTATCTATGCTTGAGCCAGATAAGAGAGAGTGTTTTGTTTTTCAAATTCCTGACTCCACCATCTTAGCTTCTTCTTCGAAGCCTAAGCCACACCCCCAAGGGGATATTGTGTCAGGCAAATCAGAACAGAGAGCTGTGTACACGTCACATGTGCCTAGTGATGTTGTCCCTTCTCAGATTTCACATGATGTTGATAGAGAAGCGAAGTCTTCTGCGATGCCTCTAAATCAAACAGTTATTCAGAGTGCAATGCAACAAGTGTCTCCACAGGCCCAATCTTCAGCACCCCCTGGTGCTGCTGGTGTCTTTTTAGATAGAGCACAACAATACTTAATGGAGCAAAGGCAAATGACTGCGCCTCCAGCAGGCCATGTTAATATTGCAGCTCAAAGGCAACAGCAACCACATTTTCAAGTGCCTGCACATGTGCCTCCAGCCATGCAACCAGGACCAGCTCCTGGTCCACCTCCAGTGGCACAACCAGGGCCATTTTTTGGTCCACAGCAAGTATTTTTACCAGCACAGCCAGCATACCAAATGCACATTCCTCAACAGGCATATTCTATTGCTCCACTGGCTGGTGAGTCAAAATTAAAGATGTCAGGACAGAATTACAAGGCCTGGGTCAGTGAGGTTACACTATTGCTTCACAGAGAAGGCACCCACTGTATGGTTTTTAATCCTCCTGCCCAGCCATGGACTCCTGCAATAAGAGACTTAGAGACTAAAGCTTGCACAACATTGTTGATGTCCATGGATACTGAACTGCAGGTTACCTTTCCGCCTGATGCAACAGCCCAACAAATTTGGGTCCAATTGGAAAATTGCTACAGACCTGTTTCAATTGAATCTTCATGTTTGCTCATGTCTGAGTTCCATGGTTCGAGATTGAAACCTGGTGAACAAATTGGAGGACATTTAACCAAACTGAAAGGAATGAGAAGAGAATTGAGAGAAAGAGGCTATTTTATTAATGATATTCAAATGATCAGCATTATCATTAACTCATTGAATTGTGAATGGAAAGATGCCATTACAAAGATTAACCAAGTGCCTATTGCTCAACGCACAATGGACTATGTATGCAGACTTTTAACTGAAGAAGAAGCACTCATGTTAGCCACGCCACATTTGAGAGGCCCACCCACAGCAAGAGCTCCAGCGAGACATCCCTTCCGAGGAAGAGCCTACGTTCCAAGGATGCCAACATGCTACATCTGTAATCGTGTGGGACATGCCACCCCGGATTGTCCCCAACGAGTTCCAGCTCCCATCTCATACCAGCCCAGAGGAACAGATTCCAAAGGAGGCAGAGGCAGAGGCGGAAGACAAGGTCGTCATGGTCCAAGGCATGATCCGCAAGCTCCACTTGCCACATTGGCTTTAACCAACGATCCACAACCTCATCCAGAGTACGACAGACGGCTTTTGTGGACTTTGGACAGTGGTGCAGCATTGCATGTTACCTACAGAAAGGAACTTTGCACAGAGATACACGAGCCTGAACCTGAACTACGTGAACTTTATTCTTTTTCCAATCATCCTTGTCAGGTCAAAGGAAAAGAAACTGTTTATGTTGAAGAGCTTGATGCATTCATCCCTGATGTTTATTACATACCAACAGCAAATAGCAGTTTGCTTAGTCAGGCTCACTTGTCTAGAGTTTTAAAGTTCCAGGTTCACCACCTTGAGAAAGCAAGTTACATAGTTAAAAATGGAGATATTGTTGCTGAGACCATGTTGATTGGTGGTGTTTATTACTTAAAGCCAAAGCCTAAATCGCAAGCACAAGCAAGTATACAAACTCCAAAGAAGGAGAGCACGGGCCAAGAGAGAGATGTTCCAGAGAGAGAACCTGTTGCTACTCCAAAGGCTCCTAAAGCCAACAAAAAGAAAATTAGGAAACAGGTTGCTCAGAGCAAGCCTGAGGTTCCTCATAAAACTGTTAATGTTGAAAATTCACTAACCGGTATACCTTTGCATTACAGGTGTATCCACAACTGGCATAGAAGATTGGGGCATGCCAGTTTCCGTGTTCTTAGGAAAATGCCGGAGTTCGCAAAAGGTTTGGATCTAAAGGGGTGTAAGGTGTTTTTGGATTGTGCTGTCTGCAAGAAAGCCAAATCCAAAGCAGCAGCCATTCCCAAACGCGCTACA
>WNWU01011714.1:425-11548 GCA_012654045.1 Ptyas mucosa
TATTCTATTCTATTCTATTCTATTCTATTCTATTCTATTCTATTCTAATCAATCCTGTTAAACTTAAAAAGAATATATGCATTTAAAAAATACTTTATGTGTAGGTTTGTAATTACCAACATAGAATTTTACCTTTATTTTTTTTATTGAAAAAGTTTTAAAAGTTTTACATACATTTTCTCCCCCCCTCCCCAACCACCTCCCCCGACTTCCCAGAGCAAGTACAAAATAAAATACAGCTTAAATTCTCTAAATTAAACTCCATTTCACACTTATTATAATCATGATCATTAAACAAATAGATAAAAGGAAAGCAAGTCTTTTTTCTCCTTATTCCATCTAATTCAACAAAATTATCTCCATTTATAATTACAGCAATTAAAACAATTAAGTATTATCTAATCAAACCTATCATTACTCAATTTGGCTAATTGTTACTTAACAAATTATTAGGTCTATACAATTTAACAAAATATTTTATAACTTCTTTCATTTAAAACAAAACAACAACAACAACAACAAAAAGGAAAAAAAAGGAAACCCTCACTCGAAAAACCCCCGATTTAAAAAAAAATTACTATATAAACTCTTCCGTCCTTCACTTTTAAACCATCAAGGTCCAATTATAATTAAAACACTTAATAAGAAATAATATTAACAATAATTTTTTAATTAATAATCAAACCTCTTATATCAATACATATTAACAAATCAACTAAGAACATCATTTAATAACTTTATCAATCCTTTAAATTCTTCATACTAGATTGAACCAATTGCTAATCTTCTTGTCTTCACATCTTCCAACAGCATATAAGATATCTTCATTTACGTCTACCCACCTAAATAAAAATCGCTTCTGTATATATATATAAAAAGCCCCCCGAGTGACTTTGTAATTGTAATTATATTTGAAATGATATCCATCAAATCCAGTCAAAAATTAGATTAATAAATTCGTCAGACATATTAGGGAAACCACCAGATCAACTGCAATTGCCCTAGGTCCATAGTCCTTTTGCCTTGTATTCATTACCATCAAGCAGAAAACTTCAATTTGCTATATTCAGTAGAACTTCTGCGATTGCAATTAAGTCCAAATTTGTTGCAGTCCTTAATAAAATAATCCAAATCATTCAAGTCAGGGCATATTTCACAACCCAATACACCAGCATTGCTGTGATCTGTTTATTCTTCTCAAATATTCCAATACAGCTGTAGGTTGCCTCCTCATCGTCGCTCATCGCTTAGTTAACTGGCATTAAACTGCTGTCTGTTTTTTTTTCTTTTTCCAAAAAATTCAAAATCTTTAAACAGTTAAACAATACTTTTTAAGGACCATCATCTCATCAAGCAGGGTTATTTTCCATTTCTCCAGTCTTTTTTCTTTTCCTTTTTACGAACTTTCTTCTTAACTTTAATCCCTCTGCCTTTTTTAGCTCCAGTAAAATTTTGCGGTTTTTGGGATTGCATATTATAAAATTTTTGCAGAAATGTAGCTTCTTCTGGAAACAACTCTTTAAGTGCAGATTGAGTTTTATAAAAAAAAATTCGTGAAACCAAAATGTCATCAGCTTCCAACACTTCTTGCTCCTTATTTTGCACAACATTCATCTTTCTGTCCTCAGTAAAATCTGCTATAATCTGTTGTTGTTTTTTTAACATCTCCCAACTCTTCATTCAATCCCCCACTGCTAGATTGCAACTCAGTATTTCCATGTATTTCATTGTTTCCAGCTTGAGAAGCTTGAAATATAGTATCAATTCTTTTCAATAAAGCAGAGGTAATTGAACTCAAAGCTTCCTCAAATTCAGACCATTGAGGGTTAAATAACCCTCCTTTACTTTCAAGAAGCCCAGCCATCTTGCCCCCCTTCTTCCTTCCCTTCCAGAAGGACAGAAAAAAAAGGGGAAGAGAAAAGAAAAAAAGAGTTTCAAGAAGAAAAAAAAAGGGAATCCTTTACAATTTGTAATTTGTATTGCTGCTTCAATTATTATTATTCCTTTCTTATTACATCCACTTTTCAAAAAGGAGTTTTACGTTTCAAACAGGGGCTTGTCAATAATTACTTTTAGCTTTCACTTCTTCACGCCCCGTTAAAACTCAAACGCCATCTTGCTTTCACTTTCAGCTTAGGAAGAATCTTTTAAAGAAAATAAATCTTTGGAGTTAAAAGGAAAAAAAAATACTTGCTGTTTGATTCATACTGCTTGTGCTCCGCCAGCTTGATTCAAAAAATATCTGTTTAAAGTTGGTGCTGGGATGGTAACGACATCTAGCTCTGCAAAGCAGAGGCATCCAGGGTCCGGAGTACTGACAGGCTTAGCGGGGAGCTCTCATCTTCAAGCGCCAGATTATGGGTGAAATCTGGCACTTTCAGAGAGCTCTACCCCACCCATCTACTCACTTTCCCCCCTCATACCAGGGGGAAAGTTTTCAAACTGCAAGACAGCCGATGGTCGCTGTTCTTGCAGTTCTACGAAGCCCTGGGCTGGCGCTTCAAAAGAAGCGTCCGGCAATGTCGCAGTCCCACCGGAAGCCAGAATTTTACCTTTATAAATTTGAAGGAAAACCTGAGAGCATCCAGCCCAACCCCTCCTCTCTGTAGGAATCCCAGTTAAAGCTTCTCTAACCGATGGCTGCTCAGTCTTTGCATTGAGATAATCAGTGAAAGGGAGAGTGAACTTCTCTGCTTTATTGGCTCACCTCTAAAACTCCTTATCCCGTTAAGACATTTTTCTTTGTCAGATTCTCTTATCTTGTGACTAAGTTCATTTTACTGTATCCCACAGTCTGTGGGGAAAAAAGATCTTAACGTTTTTTCTAACATCTTGTTAGAAAGATGCACCACCATGAGCCAAGATGGCGCAGTGGTTAGAGTGCAGTACTGCAGGCTACTTCTGCTGCCTGCCTACTGCCTGCAATTTAGCAGTTTGAATCTCACCTGGCTCAAGGTTGACTCAGCCTTCCATCCTTCCGAGGTTGGTAAGATGAGGATCCAGAGCACCCACAACTTCTGAAGGCAACCTATTCCATGGTTGATTACTTCCACCATTAGAAAATTTCTCCTTAGCTCTGGGTTGTTTCTCTTCTTGATTAGTTTCTAGCCATTGTTTCTTGTCTTGTCTTTTGGTGCTTTGGAAAATAGTTTGACCACCTCATCTTTCTAGGAGCCCTTCAAATATTAGAACACTGATATCTTGACACCCTTAGATCTCCTTTTCATTATACTAGACCAGAGGTGAAATGCTCCCGGTTCGGACCGGATCGCCCAATCCAGTAGCGATGGCGGCGGGTGGTTTGGAGAACTGGTAGCAAAAATCCCTGCCCCCCCTCATGCCCAGCTGAGCCCCGCAATCATCAGAAGCTTTTTTTTATTTTTAAAAGCATTTTTTCTACAACCTCTTCAGTGGGAGAGGTTACAGAAAAAATGCTTTTAAAAGCCTCTGACGATCGCAGCTGAGATGCCTTTTATTTATTTATTTATTTATTTATTTATTTATTTATTTATTTATTTAGATTTATATACCACCCTTCTCCCCAAGGGGACTCAGGGCGGTGAACAGCCAAAAGTTAAAAAACATACATACAAAATTTAAAAGCCAAATAAAACCGAATTAAACAATGGCCCCAATTATTTAAAATCCCAATTCTAAAATATTAAAACCCCAAATATTACAATATTTACAATTTAAAATTTTTAAATTATTTTTATAAAAGAAGGGGACAAAGGGAAGAATTAGGCCAGGCCCGCCTGGTGAAACAGGAAAGTTTTCAGCTCACGGTGGAAGGCACGAAGATCCGGGATCCTCCGTAACTCCGGGGGGAGCTCGTTCCAGATAGTGGGTGCCCCCACAGAGAAGGCTCTCCCCCTGGCGGCCGCCAGCCGACATTGTTTGGCCGACGGCACCCAGAGGAGCCCCTCTCTATGGGAGCGTACCGGTCGGTGGGAGGCTATTGGTGGTAGTAGGCGGTCCCGTAAGTACCCGGGTCCTAAGCCATGGAGTGCTTTAAAGGTGGTAACCAACACCTTGAAGCGTACCCGGAAGACCACCAGGAGCCAGTGCAGCTCGCGCAGGAGAGGAGTAACATGGGAGCGCCACATAGCTCCCATCACCACCCGTGCAGCCACACTCTGCACCAGCTGGAGCCTCCGGGTGCTCCTCAAGGGGAGCCCCATGTAGAGAGCATTACAATAGTCCAGGCGAGAGGTGATGAGGGCGTGAGTGACCGTGTGTAACGAGTCCGATCCAGAAAGGGACACAACTGGCGAATCAGGCAAACCTGATGAAAAATCCTCCCGGTCACAGCCGTCAAATGGTCTTCTAAAGACAGCCGTGAATCCAGGAGGATGCCCAAGTTGCGCGCCCTCTCTGTGGGGGCCAATGATTCGCCCCCGATAGTCAGCGATGGCACCAGCTGACTATATCGGGACATCGGAAACCACAGCCACTCGGTCTTGGATGGATTGAGTCTGAGCCTGTTCCTCCCCATCCAGATCCGCACGGCCTCCAGGCACTGGGACATCACTTCAAGGGCATCGTTGGGGTGGTCTGGGGTGGAGATGTACAGCTGGGTGTTGTCAGCGTACTGATGATATCTCACCCCAAAACCATGGATGATCTCACCCAGTGGCTTCACATAAATGTTGAACAGGAGGGGCAAGAGGACCGACCCTTGTGGCACCCCACATATGAGGGGCCTCGGAGTCGACCTCTGCCCCCCTGTCAACACCGACTGCGACCGGTCGTAGAGAAAGGAGGAGAACCACTGCAACACAGTGCCTCCCACCCCTAACTCTTTCAACCGGTGCAGCATGATACCATGGTCAATGGTATCAAAAGCCGCTGAGAGATCTAACAGGACCAGGACAGAGGAGCACCCCCTGTCCCGAGCCCTCCAGAGATCATCAACCAACGCGACCAATGCCGTTTCCGTGCTGTACCCGGGTCTAAAGCCCGACTGGAACGGATCCAGATACGTGGTTTCATCCAGGTGCTGGGGAAGCTGTTGCGCAATCACACTCTCAACAACCTTCGCCAGATCATCAGAGGCTTTTAAAAGCATTTTTTTCTGCAACCTCTTCGGCCAAAGAAGTTGTAGAAAAAATGGTTTTAAAAGGTTAAAAAAAAAAAAAGTTTGCCCACCCAGTCACATTAACTACCCCACCACCACCACCACCAAGCCACGCCCACAGAACTGGTAATAACAAATTTTACATTTCACCACTGGACTAGACATTACCCAATTCCTGTAACTTCTTTGTATGTTGTAGCATTAGTTCTTCATATGTTTTAGCGTTTGTATGTTTTAGTAACCATTCTTCATATGTTTCACATTGCTGGCTTACATTTGATTTCCAAACAACTACTATTTTGAGATCATTTTCACAAGTTTGCTGTCCCTTATCTTTCTTCCCATATATCATTAATGACATCATCACCAAATTAATTATATGATTCTTATGAAATCATTAAAATACAACTACTACTAATTTGTTATAATCAATTATCAGTAGACATACTATATGTAATATTATGAAAAAAAGTACAAATCAATGAAATATTTAAACAGTATTGTAGGTGCCATCTACTTGTTCTTACATGAGATACCATCAATTGTCAAGTCCTACTTGTTAAAAATCAGATTTTTTTTACTGGGTTTTGTTTATGATCCTCTCTCTATCAGGAAATCATAAACATTTTTCTGGGAGTTTGATATTTTTGAAAGACCTTAAAATAACTTTTTGTGTGAGTTAGTACGAAGTTTGCATCACAAAACCATGATGTGTCATCTCTACCTGTCTGTATTAATGAATATATATAGATATAGATATATATATTAGAGGACTAATTGTTATTCTTAACTCCCTAGTTTTATGAGGAACTTTGAAAGTTATTTGAGTACAATTTCAAGACAGTTTTTTTTCATACTACCCAGCCTTCACTTAACTGGGTTTCTAATCATCACATCAGTAGATATTTTATTAATACCTTGCTGAAATCAAGTTATATTACCAGTATTAAGGAAATAAATGATATGGGTGAAGGACCTTGGGGACTTGGGGAAGAGTTGCTGCCTAGAAATCATCAAATAAATGTTGGGGGTGGGGGCGAGAATCCCAGAACTGTATAACAGGCAAAGAAAAAAAAATGGAAAGGATTCTCCTTAATTTTACAAGCTTTCAAAAGAGTGGATGGGAGATTTCTACTTTCAGACTTCTGACTTTCTTCTTGATAATTCCATGTTTTCTGGTAATCACCCTGTTGTTTTCAAGGAGTTTAAGAATAATCTATTTTATTTTCAGTTTGCTCAATTTATATAGTACCTGCTCTAGAATGTTCTCTATAATTGATAAATTTTATCAGCTATTTATTTTGCTAATATATATTTTATAAATATGTGCTTGACGAATTTTGCTGAGCCCTTAATTTTCACTTTTGAAGATAGTGGTAACACATTTTCCCACAATTGAGCATATGAGCAAGTTTGATAACTGTAGAAGAAGGATTCAATTGTGCAAAGACCGTGGGAGAAAAGAAACCAAGTTTTCTGCTTTTAAGTTTCTTGGATGTTTCTATTCCAGTTTTATCCTTTTCTGGCTAAGAATGAGTTTTGGAATTTTTCCCGAGACAAACTGTACTTGAAACCAAATGGAGATGTAGAAGGAGATCTGATGATCAGGAGCTGCAGGGCTTCGGCTAAGGATAATTCTGTACTAGAAAAACTGGAGAATTTTGATAGACAGAGACTTATTAACAAGGAAGATGCTCTTTCACAGCTAAAGTTGCTCAGGAAGGTAGGTGAAATATTCACATTTTTTTCTTATTCTCTTCTCTTCTCTTCTCTTCTCTTCTCTTCTCTTCTCTTCTCTTCTCTTCTCTTCTCTTCTCTTCTCTTCTCTTCCCTTCCCTTCCCTCCCCTCCCCTCCCCTCCCCTCCCCTCCCTTCCCAGTCCTGATTTGTTCTATGTAACTATGTATTTATATATATATTTATATGAAGTCCAGAGACTACTTGGCTAATGTTCATGTTGGCCTCCATTTTCCATAGATCATTAGTCTTGACACATTTTCTTTGTCATTCCTTGTTTTTCTGTTTAGTCTCTGCCTGAATCCAAATGTGTAGAAAATTGTCATCCAGGATTTGTCAAGCAGGTTCAAGAAGGACAGCCAGTTTGCTGCTATGACTGTGTTCCTTGTCCAGAAGGGACCATCTCTACTGAGAAAGGTGGTTGACCAATTTTTTTTAAAAAAAAATTAAATAAAAAGGGGGTGGGGGGGTTAAAGGCAGGTCTCATGCCAGTGGATTTATCCAGAGCATTTTTATGAAAGTTGCAAGTTAAAAGGCAGATTGCGGTTGCACCGTTTTCTAATTTAGTTTTAAATTGCACAATTTTATATCTCAATGGAAGAAAAACAAAACAATCTTGAAAAAGGGACTGGCAAGAAATAGGGGTGTGTAGCAGATTTGGCAAGGTTTACTATTGCCAGATAAAATATCTCTTTTGCTTTTTGGTTTGGATGTATCCTTCCATGTTTATTTATCTGAGAACATTTGAGTTCTTTGAAACATGAAGAATGGTCTTACATCAACTTCCAGGAAGAGGGGGTTCTACATGGATCTCCCCTTAAGGATTACTGAGAAGATGCCACTGATCCACAATGAGGTGGTGTGGAGTGGACAGTTATGGGTGCACCTCATTAAACCCATTTAACCATTTATGTAAGTAGATACCGCAGATTGTTTGAAGGACTAGCTTTCTCTACCAGTAAATTTTCACCAGATCCTCTGAACTGGATCTAAAAGATTAACTGACTCATTATTTACTTCCAACAATGTAGGAAGTTCAGGAAATTCTTCAGGTCCTAGGACTTCCTTACTTCATAGACCTTACGTAGACTAGACTAGACTAGACTAATATAGATAGATAGATAGGAGAGAGAGAGAGAGAGAGAGAGAGAGAGAGAGAGAGAGGGAGGGAGGGAGGGAGGGAGAGAGATTCTTCTTAATTTTCTTCTGTGCAATTGTTACATTATGGAATTGTTTCAGAAGATGTTGCTTTCATCAGACATTCTCCCAAAACCATATTTCTTGAAAAGTAAAAAGACAGAATAGTAAAGAATTATGTCTGCTGATGTTCAACAAATTGTTTTTATACTTTTATGAACTGTTTACTATTTACTGGGGCTTTCCTTTCTCTCAGTATCAGCTGACCTCCAAAGATGATATTCTGCAAAAAGTAAAAGAACATAATATTAAAGAAATATTGGTGTTTGGTTTCCTCAGATATGGAAAAATGCACCAAGTGTCCAGATGAAAAATATCCAAATGAGGATCGAGTCCAATGTATTCCCAAAGTCATATCCTTCCTGTCTTATGAAGAACATCTGACTATTATCCTGGTCTCTTTAACCTTATTCTTGTTCCTAACCACACACCTTGTTTTAGTCATATTCATTAAATACAGAGAAACTCCCATTGTGAAAGCCAACAACAGATTCCTCTCTTACATCCTCCTGGTCTCCCTCCTGCTTTGCTTCTTATCTCCTTTTCTCTTCATTGGTCAACCAAGGCAATCCACCTGCTTTCTCCGACAAACAGTTTTCAGTATCATCTTCTCAGTTGCCATTTCTTCTCTCTTAGCCAAAACAATCACAGTGGTGTTGGCCTTCCTAGCCACAAAACCAGGAAACCAAATGAAGAGATGGTTGGGGAAGAGCTTGGCCAACTACATCATCCTTTCTTGTTCTGCTGTCCAAATTATCATCTGCTCCACCTGGCTGGGAATTTCTCCTCCATTTCCTGACTCTGATCTCCATTCCCAGCCTGGAGAGATTATCCTTCAGTGCAATGAAGGCTCTGTTATCATGTTCTACATCACTCTCAGCTACCTGGGATTCCTTGCTGCCATCTGCTTCACAGTGGCTTTCCTGGCCAGGAATCTCCCTGGGGCCTTCAACGAAGCCAAGCTGATCACCTTCAGCATGCTGGTCTTCTGCAGTGTCTGGGTCACATTTGTGCCCACCTACCTGAGTAGCAAAGGAAAATACATGGTGGCCGTGCAGGTCTTCTCCATCTTGTCATCCAATGCTGGTCTGCTGGGTTGCATCTTCATCCCCAAGTGCTACATTATCCTCCTGAGACCAGATCTAAATACTAAGGAACATCTAATGATAAAACTAGGGAACTAAAACTAATGCTTTCTTAGGCTCATAATGTTTAATTATTCATTATTATTGTATTTGTCTGCTTCCTTTCCACCTGTTTGACAATCTAGGTCCGTGATGGTGAACCTATGGCACGGGTGTCACAGGTGGCATGTGGAGCCATATCGGTGGGCACGCGAGCTCAGCTCCGGCACGCATGCCAGCTGATTTTTGGGCCTTCTGGGCCCACCAGAAGTCAGGAAACACACTGTTTCCGGCCTCTGGAGGGCCTCTGAGGGGGTGGGGAAGGTCGTTTTTGCCCTCCCCAGGCTCCTAGAAAGGCTCTGGAATCTGGGGAGAGCAAAAAACGGGCCTACCAGGCCCACCGTGCCATCACGTGCCAAAAGCGGGGGGAGCACGGGGGGGGCAGGGCCCATAGAATTATGGATGTGGGCACGCTTGCATGTGACTCCACCGTGCTCCCCCCACTTTTGGCACGCGATGGCAAAAAGGTTAGCCATCACTGATCTAGGTTATTTAAAATTAGATAAAAATATGAACAGTGTAAAACTAAAGAAAATAAAATCTAATATAGGACAGTAGAATAAATGAATTCATAATTAATCTTTGTATTTTTTTAGTTCACAGTCTGTATATTCCTCAGCATGGGGGTTAGCCAATATTTGGCTTCAGCAACCATTCAAAATAGGACAAATACGAAATATCCTGGGCATAGGGATGCCACATGTTTGACAGGTGTTTCAAAGAAAATTACAAAGGTCTCAGTGTCGCCTCCTTCACAGTTCTTTTCTTGAACAGCTTCTTCAGTTCTGACTGAATTATGGGGAATGGAAGAATGTATATTCCTTGAAGTCAACTGACTGTTAGCACTCTGAAGGTCAGTCATTTGCCCTCTGAGAGTCATTGAGGCCATTTGGGGGTTTATCTGTGCCCTCAGGGTCTCCTGAATCAAAGGCAAACAGGTGTGGAACATTCTTGGTACATCTGAAAGGACTGTGTTATAAACAGGAGATACATGGTTTTGTATCCCCTCCCTCTCAAACGTATATAGATTCAAATGCCTACACACAAGTGCTCAAAGTCTGGGGAATAAACAAGGTGAACTTGCAGTACAGAAAGGCAAATATGATATGATTGCCATTACCAAAACTTGTTGAGATGAAACTCATGACTGATGGAAGGATACGAACTGTTTTAAAGAAACAGACCTAACAAAAGAGGAGGTGGAGTTGTATTATCATAATAATCATAAGTTTATTTTGTCAAGCATATATGAGATAACAGGTAAAAGTATAAACATAATTTGAATACATGAAAAGAGTAAGTAAAAAGGAATATTAGGACAGGGACGGTAGGCATGCTAATGCACTTATGCACACCCCTTACAGACCTCTTAGGAATGGGGTGAGGTCCACAGTAGACAGTTAGAAGTTAAAGTTTTGGTGGTTGGGGAAGAAACTACAGAGTCAGGTAGTGCATTCCAGGCATTGACCACTTTGTTACTGAAGTCATATTTTCTGCAATTGAGGATTCGACTGGAAGTGTTGCGCCGAGACAGTCGGGGAATTAATGGGCTCTGATGAGCTCCACGAAAACCCGGACTGACAAACCACTGCCGAGGGGGTCTTCAGACCAGAACCATCCTGTAGGGATGGGGTAGAAGGAGATGCACCTCGGAAGACCAAGAGGAACAGGCAAATTCCTCCAAGGTCAGAAGAATCTCTTTCCGATTTGGCGGCAGGGGCGGCAGTCATTTCAGCTGTCAAGAAGCTGGGGCAACCAGACTAAGTATTGAGCAGGAGCGGTGAATGTAACAGAGTTTTTGAAGCTGAGTAAGTGACAGCCAACCTACAGATGAAATAACAACAAAAAAATTATTTTTAAACCTGAAACCCCCAGTGTAAGAATTATTATTATTATTATTATTATTATTATTATTATTATTATTATTAT
>WNWU01011714.1:11558-32454 GCA_012654045.1 Ptyas mucosa
TTATTATTATTATTATTATTATTATTATTATTATTATTATTATTATTTAATTTGTATCCCGCCCTTCTCCCAGAAGGGACTCAGGGCGGTGAACAGCCAGAATTAAAATACATACAATACAAAAGTTAAGATAAATTAAAAGATATTAAATCGATCGGCCTCCCAATTTAAAACCCCAAATCTATAAAATTCAAAATCCCAATTTAAAACCATTTAAGCTAGGCCGGCTTGCTGGAATAAGCAAGTCTTCAAGGCTTTGCGGAAGGTACGAAGGTCCAGGATCAGTCTTATTCCAGGAGGTAGCTCATTCCATAGGGTGCTCATTCCATAGAAGGCTCTCCCCCTGGGGGCCGCCAGCCAACATTGCTTGACTGACGGCACCCTGAGGAGGCCCTCTCTGTGAGAGCGAATTGGCTGGTGGGAGGTTATCGGTAGCAGCAGGCGGTCTCGTAAGTACCCTGGCCCTAAGCCATGGAGCTCTTTAAAGGTGAGAACAAATACCTTAAAGCGCACCGAGAAGACCAACGGGAGCCAATGCAGCTCGCACAGGAGAGGCGTTACATGGGAGCGCTCCGTCGCTCTCATAATCACCCACGCGGCCACATTCTGAACCAGTTGGAGCCTCCAGGTACTCCTCAAAGGGAACCCCATGTAGGGAGCATTACAGTAGTCCAGGCGAGATGTAACGAGGGCATGAGTGACCGTGAATAAGGAGTCCCGATCCAGAAAGGGGCGCAACTGGCGTATCAGGCGAACCTGATAAAAAGCCCTCCTGGCCACGGCCGTCATATGCTCTTCTAAAGACAGCCGTGTGTCCAGGAGGATGCCCAAGTTGCAAGCTCCCTATATGGCACCAGCTGGCTATATCGGGATGCCGGTATCCACAGCCACTCGGTCTTGGAAGGGTTGAGTCGAAGCCTGTTCCTCCCCATCCAGACCCGCACGGCCTCCAGACACTGGGACATCACTTCGAGGGCATCATTGGGGTGGTCTGGGGTGGAAATGTACAGCTGAGTATCATCAGCGTACAGATGACATTGCACCCCAAAACCACTGATGATCTCACCCAGCAGCTTCACATAAATGTTGAACAGGAGCGGCGAGAGGACCGACCCTTGCGGCACCCTGCAAGCAAGGCGCCTCAAGCTCAACCTCTGCCCCCCTGCCAACACAGACTGCGACCGGTCAGAGAGATAGGAGGAGAACCACCGCAGCACGGTGCCTCCCACCCCCAATCCCCCCAACCAGCTAACAGGCATGGGGGGAGAAAAAGTGGATGCAAGCAGAATTTAAAGGGACAAAAACTCGAAAAGAAAATTGACTTTTGAATAAAATTATCTAGAAAATTTTAAGAATTAGAAGAAGTAACTCTAATTTTGATTAAAGGATTGGAAAGAAAATAAATAGATCCTTTCTTTTTGAAGGCTAAGAAGAATAAAAGATAATTGGATATTAAGCCCTACAACAGAAGTGCTGTATACCTAAAGATAAAATAAAGAAGAAAAAGAAAAAAGAAAAAGAGCGAAAAGTATTTGTTTAATTTGGACTGGACTATAAAATTGATTTGGTACTTCCAAAGTTAAAAAGAAGAAAAAAGAAACTAGACTGTGAATGAGGACTGATACAAAATGGACATTTTGTTAAACAATTAAGAGAATTGTGGATTGTAGAGAGACATCTTCAGGAGAAAAAAGAGCATTGCAATTTGGAATCTTTGTTTTGGAAAATTTTGAACTGCATCAGTGATAATCGTAGTGAGAACTTTTGGTGAGGATTGCTTTGTCTGCAAGTGGCTTGACTTTAGAAAAAAAAAGGAAACAACAGAACTTTTAAAACTGGAACAATATTAACACAGAAAGAACAAAATGACTCAGGAAATTAGAGAAATGATGGAAATCATGTACTCGTCGTGGAAAGCAGAAATAAAAGGAACTATCTTCCTCCAGCATCACTCTCTGGGCATGTCCTGACAGAAAAGTCCACAACCATTGGAGAATACTGCCCGCAGGGGTGGATTTGTGATTTTCCACTAAGATAATAAAATTCTGCAGCTGTCCCTTTCCAATGTGGGGCCCAGAAAGGAGTTCAGGTTCCCAAGAGGAGAAGTTTCTTCTCACTGTAATTTTCATAATTCTGGTCTTTGAGGCCTCTTCTGCTACTTCTTGTCTTTGACATAAACATCAGAATGAAGAAATATAAAAGGGATCTTGCATCAGAGAAAGAAAAAATACCACAGGTTATGATATATGGCACAACTTAAGGGACAGGCAGAGATTGTGCTCTTGAATGTACCTTTCTTTCCTTTCCATGTGAAGATTGGTTTGTTTCTGTCTGAATCAGGAAAGTGAAGGTGCTTTGACTTCTTCTAACTCTTCTTGTTGTTCATGTTTAGAAACAGGAAAGGGATTGATTCAGCCCTATAAGTTATGGATCTTCTGCTTCTAATGCTGCTGGTGTCTCAGGCAGTTTCTGTGAATCTTAGAATGAAATGCCCACTGAATTTTGAGATCCAGGATGGGGAAAAACCATGGAACTATTACAGGCCAGGAGACCATTTCATTGGCATAGTCACCACCGAAACAACATTATCACCTAGAACATTGCTTTTCAACAAGGCTCCTTCTAGTCCGTCTCGCTCGTAAGTTATTCAGTCTGATGGAGTTTCATTCCCTCTATTTACAGTCCTAACAGCCTTCTTTTCTTTTGATTTCAGTTACTCCTCATTGATATTGCAGGACATGTCTAATTTCTTGAATCATTCTGATGATCTTAGCTTCCCTCTTTTGTCTTCTATTGTGGAAGAGACTCAAATCCAAACATGAGGCAAATAAAACCTGAAACATGTCCAAAATATTTATCCATTCTCATATATTAAGTTTGGTTTAAAGTAGTGACTGAAAGCGTTTCAGATTCTTCTGCCACCTCATTTTCCTATTTATATAACCAGTCATTACATCAGTATTTAATGCCTGATCCTTAAAAGAATAGAGGATGAGTTCTTTTTGCAGTTCCTTTTCTGGATCACTTATAAATATACTCTCCATTTTATGGTAGTTCTACTTCAATGATTGAATGATATTGAATACAGTTTACAGATGACTGTTAGGGCTGGTAGAAATAATAATGTATTTATGATTCTTAACCATGATGGAGGACAATCTCTATCCCATCTTCTCAATGCCCATAAAAAGTACCTGCTGATGTGTGGCTATTATTTGCCTTTGGCTTTGGATCCATATTGGTGTAAAACTTAGTAGGCTTGTGGAGAAAAAGAGGATTAAACTGAAAAAATAATTTTGTTATTTCTGTAGATCATGATGGTAATAACATGAACATTTTTTTACAGTAGGACAAGTTATTTTAAACAGCTAATCTTGATTTTTGCCATTCAAATGGTCAACAGCAATCCCCAGTTTCTGCACAATCTCACGCTTGGTTACAACATCCATGACAACTATGCCAGCACCCTTGGCACTTCAAATGCTTTGCTGGACATTCTCTCTACTGGACAAGCCAATGTTCCCAACTACAGCTGTGGAAGGAAGGAAAACCTTCTGGCTGTTGTTGATGGAGCTAAGAGGGAAATCTCCATTCAGATGTCAACATTAGTAGGTACCTACAAAGTCCCACAGGTGTGTGTGTGTGTTTTTCTATCTGATAAAGAGGATTGGGCAATGGTGGGTGACCGATAAATCCAGCCATATTTTGTCTATGTAATTCAAGAGCTGCTTTTCACCATGGCCTTCATTGGTATCATGGCCATGGATTGGAGTAGACTCTGGGGAGGGGGGAAAGTAGACATATCCTCTTATGATACCATCCCCATTGCTTTGGGTGCTTCTGCTGCACACTTGTGAAGGTGAGGAGAGCCTTTGTGTCCAATCAAAGGGTCTTCTGACTGCTGATTGGTGTTCATAGATGCATTCTGCTAGCCTTCTGCCTCTCTTTCCTAAATAGAGGCTGTCGTGGTCCTTACACTCTATGTTGTAGGTGACTCTTTACCTAGAATGTTTTGGTGGAACCAAGCAATCTTTTGGTTGGCAAGAAACCAACTTTAGTTGATACAATGATATCATGTGGTTGTAATAGTTTGTTGGTGAGATGTTTTTTTTTTTTTTATAAAAAGCAGCGTTATCCTTTTCACATCTTGTGTTAGTTGTGTTATATTAGATTGGATGATCAAGAACTTTTGGATGAAATTGCTTGTACATCTACTTCGTTGGAAAACCTTGTATAGATGAACTGTTTCCTTTTTCTGATGTTCAGGGTTGCTGTAGCATGTTTGTGGTTGTCTAAATAATGTCCAGCCAAGGAACTAGCAAGAGTACTTCCACCCACACTGACTGGGCCAAGAATAAAAAATGTAAGCAAACCCCATTCCCTACTAGCATAGATGAAATTACGTAATTTGGTTATGATATGTCTACAAGAAAACAATCAAGCTCAGAGAGCACCAGGTACCTCAGATTTCAACTTTGAGCTACAAATATTCTCTTCTGTCAATTCTAAGATTATTAGTAAATAAAAATCAAATTTATGGTCTTTGGAAATGACACCGTAGCCATAAATGGCTGTTTGATGATAAACCAATAGAGTGAATTAACATATTTGTTTGTTTTTTTAATCTAGGAGTAGTTTTCTGAGACTGGATCTAACTTCCTCCTTCATCGAAGGAGCTGATTTAGAACAAGGGCTTAAGTGAATTTGCTGCTTAAATTAAAAAAAACCAAAACCCATAACATACCCCAATGTAATGCCAAAGTTACTGAAATACTCTTATGTAGAGTTGATATTTAGTACTTAAAATATATCACTACTAGAACAAAATCACCAAATCTGAGATGTATCTTATAGGTGGATAAAAGAATTTCAGCTGCTGCCCTCAGAATTGATTTCAGAATGTATGTACTTTGTTCTTTATCTAAAATCCAGAAGTATATTTAATAGTCTTTAAACTATTAAAGCTATGGAAAAGGAGAGAATGCCAAAATTCTGTCTTTTACAGTAGTGGCCAAAATTGTGAATACCTTTTGGGAAAAGTGTATTTTAGAGGTTTGATGGCTGATAACACCACTTTCTTTCTTTCTTTCTTTCTTTTTTTTGGGGGGGGGGAGGGTTTCAAGATAATCCTATTCCAGGGCTGGAATGGCCTGGGAATAGCCCAGACCTTAACCCAATTGAAAATCTATGGAGCAGACTAAAGAAACTTGTTAGTCAGAAGTGACCCAGAAATAAAACCCAGTTAATAGAAGCAAACATTCAATTTTGGTTTCACATTATAACAGCTGCAGAACTAAAAGACTTGGTTCACTCCATAAGGAGCCTCGGTGGTGCAGAGGACTAAGTGCTGTTAAGTGCTAGCACTTAGCTGCCAGCTGCCTGCAATTAGTGCGAGTTCAAATCTCACCAGGCTCAAGGTTGACTCAGCCTTCCATCCTTTCGAGGCAGGTAAATTGAGGACCGGATTGTGGGGGCAATAAGCCAGCTTTGTATAGAACAACACCATTTGGGGGGGAGACGAAAGCCCTAATAAGCAGGTATATATATAAAAGTATGCAGGCTATTGCTATAATGCATTGTAAGCCACCCTGAGTCTACGGAGAAGGGCGGCATATAAATTGGACTAATAAATAAATAAATAAAGACGTTGTAAGGCTGTAATTCATGCTAAAGATTACCCAACTAAGTATTAACTGACATGGTGATAATTATTGTATATCTCGTTTTTTCTATGGTGATAATTTTTGTATATCTCATTTTTTCTACATGTTTCATTTTTCTTCTTTATACTGTAACTGCTATTTTAATAGCAAATCCTTCATAAAAGTTATTGCATTACATTCTTGATTAAATGATCTTTCCATTGATATATAATTTTATGGTACTACTCCAAAAAAAAAAAAGGGGGGGGGGTGTTATTAGCTAATTTTAGAAAATACATTTTTCCCAAAAGATTTCCACAATTTTGACCACTACTGTAGAACAAACAAATCTTTAATTAAACGCTTCTTAGATTGTACAACTGACCGATTGTATTGGTCTCCTTGTGTTTTGCACAACTGGAGAACAAGCTAAAAAAAAGTACTGCACAAAGAATCCAGGATATAGAGAAAGAAACCTCATTAAGGTTGGAACATTGAAATTGATGAGCCTCTACAAATGGACCTTCCAAAATGCCAAGTATTTCAATGCAAAAATATGTTAGGATGGTATTTACTCAAGATTTGAGCAATTGGACACAATGGTTAGTTAGAGAAGATTTAACCAAATCCCTGTTACAGAACATGCTTACATTTGCAGCACTCCAGAGCTAAAAAAAAATAACATTCTTATTCATTCTTATTCATTGTATAAGGAAGAGAGAGGTAAGTATCTTGGACTGTACAATAGACCAATGTCCTATTATTGATCCTTACATTGAAATAAAACCTACATTTCCTGTATAATCAGAACTCAAAAACAACATATATTAAAGATATTTATTTGAAAAAAACAGTTCAGTTGAGATCTGCATATGTAGGCCAATGATATGATGATGATGTTATCCATTCAGTCATGTCTGACTCTTGGCGATTCTAAGGACCAGGTCTCTCCACATCTTCTGATCTTGCACTGCTTCCGCTGTTGCCGCGAGCCGTCGCTGACGGTCCTTTGAAGACCGCCAGCCCGATTGCCCATTAAAGAGCCGTTTCGGCAATAGAAATGGCTCGAAAAACTCCAAGACGTGAGGATCTTGTGAGGAGAGCCGGCGGCTGCAGGTAGAGTCCCCTGTGAGACCCCCAGAAAGCTTTTTTCGTTTCTGGGGAGTTAACAGGGTGGGACTCCCTATCCAAGCCGCTGAAGCTCCGGAAATTGAATCTGGAGAATCTTTTCGGAAAATTTGCTAGAATTTGTGGAAAAGGAAGATCTTTAAGAGGCAAAATGGCAACAAAGCAAGCAGGGGGGGATTCCCCCACTCACAAGCAGAAGCAGCCTCAAACAGCGCAGCTGCAAATTCAGACAAAGGAAGAAGGCTATCATGACCTTATTATCAAAGAAATTAAGAGAGCAGAACAGGAGGTTAAAGGAATTATTCAAGAAAAATATGAAGCAGTTAATAAAGATATTCAAACAGTTGTTAAAGGCCTGTCTGACGTAGTGTTGCAGATTGATAAAAAAGTGGATAATCTTGCCTCAGAGGTTGAGACTAAATTTAAAGCATCTGACTCAAGAATTGCTGAAGTTGAGGAAATAACACAAAAAATTGAAAATGAGATCACTATGATGCAATTTCGATCAATGGAATTTGCTATTAGACTCAGAGGTGTAAAAGAGAACAGCAGGGAAGATCTTAGAAAAATTTGTGCTGATACTTTAGCGGTTTTGTTGAAGGTAGAACCTGGTGAGGTCTTGTGCAAGATTGACAAGGCGTACAGAGTTAATTCTCGTGTGGCAATACAAAGGCAACTGCCTAGAGATGTGGTGATATATTTTACAGATAGGAGAATAAGAAATGATATTTTGCAAAATTCATTTGTCACTGCTGTTCTAGTTGATGGAGTTGAGATTGGAGTTTTCAAAGAATTACCACCTAAAATGTTAAGAGATAGAAAGGATTTTGGATTTTTGGTGGCAGAACTGAAAAAACAGAATATACAATTCAGATGGGATGCTCCAATAGGTATAATATTGAGGATACGAGGAGTAAGATACCAGATACCGCCTTAATACTATTGCAAAAGCAGAAGAATTTTATTATAATGTTTTGAAAGCGGGTTCTCCTCCTCCATGTACATCTTCACCAATAGATAAGGATGCTCAATTACAAGCTACGTTTGAACAAGAAACTGAAGCACATATAAAGCAGTCGCAAAAGGAGGCAAGAGAGGCACAGGGAGCTGTAGGTGGTGTTGTGGTTGACCCTTTTGCACCACTTGAAATTACTCCTTTGGAAGAAACATCTAAAACTATTACAGAGGAGGCGTTGGATCTTGAATTGAGAACATCTAAATTGGAAGAGCAACGCATAACTAGAGCGATGTCTAAACAAATGAAGGAAGCACAGCAACAGGAACAATACAAACCACAACGAGAAAAGAGAGCTAAAGGAAAGCAGCAAGCTGAAGTCATGGGAGGAGCTAAACCGAAGATTATTTCTGTGGAAAAGAATCTTCAGCAATTGCTCTCAAAACTTCAGACTGGATCAAATGGCACTTAAATTTTTGTCTTGGAATGTTAATGGATTGAACTCTCCACAAAAAAGAAGGAAGGTATTTCACTATTTGAAGCAATTTCATAATGATGTTATTTGTTTGCAAGAAACTCATATAAAAGTGCAAGATCAGAAATATTTGATAAATTCAAGATTGGGAATGCAATTTGTTGCTTCAAATTCGGAAAAGAAGAATGGTGTGGTGATTTATATAAATAAAAGATTTTTAGCTAAAACTATAGAAACAGACGACTGTGGAAGATATATTGCAATTGAACTTATTACAGATAATGGCCCAACTTTGTTGGTCGGAATATATGCTCCAAACCAGCAACAGGAAAATTTTTATAAGATGCTTCATTTAAAAATTTTGGAATGGAACTATACAACTATTATAATAATGGGGGACTGGAATGGAGTAATTCAACCTAAAAAAGATAAAAAAGTATGGCTAAATTAGGGATTAAGTTACCACAAGCCTTTTTTGAAATGCAAGAGGATTTGGAATTGAAAGATATTTGGAGAGTTCACAACCCAAACGAATTGGACTTTACTTTCTACTCGGACAGGCATAAATCCTTTTCCAGGATAGATTTTTTTTTTGTTAACTACTGATTTACTTCCCAAAGTAAAGAAGACAAAGGTATTTCCTAGGACTTTGACTGACCATAGTCCGGTCTGGATGGAAATTGAGATGGGTAAAAGAGAAAGAAGATCCTGGAGACTAAATGAGAATTTATTTAGATATGAAAAAAATATAACTGAACTTAAAAAACATTTAAAGGAGTTCTTTAAATTGAACTTGAATAAAAGTACCACTATTGAAATAGTCTGGGATGCAGGCAAAGCATATATGCAGGGAGTACTGATTCAAATGAACTCTAAACATAGACAGAACCAGCAGAAAAAGAGACTACAGTTGGAAAGTGAGATAAAGAAGAAAGAACAACAATTGATACAAAAACCAGCAGATGGAAAATTGCAAACAGTTATAAAACTTTTGAAGGATCAATTTCAAATGCTTATAGCAGATCAAACAGCAACCAATTTACAATTTGCAAAGCATAATACTTTTACTAATGCTAATAAACCGGGCAGATGGTTGGCTTATACTTTGAGGAAACAAGTAACTACACGAATTATTGATAGTACTGAGTATGCCGGCAAAGAAGTTTATCAACAAGAATTAATTAAAAAGGCCTTTTTGGACTATTATACCAAGTTATATGCTAAAGATAATATACAGAACAGTTTTATAGATAAATATCTAGAAGAAAAGAGAGTTTCAAAGGTTTCATCAGTTCAAAAGGAAAATTTGGAACAATTGATAACAGTTGAGGAGATTAGTTTTGCCATAAAACAACTGAAAACAGCTAAAGCTCCAGGGACGGATGGCCTAACCGCAGTTTATTATAAAACTTTACAAGAGGAAATGATTGAGCATCTTAAAGACTTATTTTGTAATATACAACTAGGAGGTAAGATACCTTCCTCGTGGAAAACAGCCTTTGTCTCATTGATACCGAAAGAAGAATCAGGTCCTAAGAAACCAGAAAATTACAGATCAATATCTCTTTTAAATACAGATTATAAAATTTTTGCAAAAGTATTGGCCAACAGATTGATGCCAGTTATTCAAAAGGTAATTCATCATGATCAAGCGGGATTTATTGAAGGCAGATATATGAAGGAGAATGTCAGGCAAATTATAGATTTATTGGACTATCTAGATAAGAATAAACAGATCTCTGCAGCGCTGGTTTTTTTGGATGCGGAAAAAGCCTTTGATCGAGTGAATTGGAATTTTATAATTAAGACTTTGGAAAAAATGGATTTGGGGGAGCGGTTTATACAAGCGATTGGAGCAATTTACCATGAGCAATCTGCACAACTTATTATTAATGGATGTTTAACATCAAATTTTAATATACAAAAAGGTACAAGACAAGGTTGTCCACTATCCCCACTATTATTTATTTTAACTCTAGAAGTCTTATTGAATGCATTACAGGATTCGAAATCTTTGAATGGAATAGCCATAAGGCAAGAGGACTATAGAACTAGGGCATTTGCAGATGATCTGGTTGTTACCCTATCACAGCCGATGAAATCAATAATCCAGATGAAGGATATTATAGAAGATTATGGCATGGTATCTGGTTTTAGATTGAATCAGAAAAAAACTAAAATGATTGTTAAAAATTTGACAGAGAGCAAGAAAAAGGAACTGGAAAGAATGGCAGGTTTTGAAATTGTTTCAAAGGTCAAATATTTAGGAGTACAAATCACAGACTCAAATATAAAACTGTTTCAAAACAATTATGAGGTTCTGTGGCAAAAGATACAAAAAAACATGCAAAGTTGGAAGAAACTGCAGTTATCCTTACTTGGAAGAATATCAGCAGTAAAAACGAATGTTTTACCTAGATTTATCTTCTTATTTCAAATTATACCAGTGCTTAAGTCAGACAAACCACTGCTAGAATGGCAAAAAGGAGTGAATAAATTTGTTTGGAATGAAAAAAAGCCGAGAGTGAAACTGAAAATAATGCAAGATACTCGGGAGAGGGGTGGTCTTAGACTTCCAAACCTTCGATTATATTATGAAGCAGTTGCATTGATACAAATAAGTGATTGGTTTGGAAAAACTAAGACTGAATTGTTGAACATAGAAAGTCATGACCTTGTTTGGGGATGGCATGCATATCTATTTTATGACAATAAAGTGGATAAAGTGTTTAATAGTCATCTACTTAGAAATGCCTTGATGAGAATCTGGAAGAAGCACCGAACCAAGTGGGATTATAAGATTCTGTTTTGGCTGGATCTTGCTGATACCATGTGGAATACAAATATTAAGTCACTCGGGGGTTTTTTATATAAAGAGCTACTTTATCCTGAAGGGGGCAGATGGCGGTTGAAGACTTTGGACGTGCTGTTGGAAGAAGGGATTTCTTTGATTTGGTTGCAGTACAATCAATTACAGATGAGATGGAAAGAAGATCAACAAACTGGTTTAATGGAATATGAAGTAGAATTGGTTAGACAGATAAAAGAGATAGGTCCAATGCATATTAAGAGAGTTTATAATGTCTTGTTAGAAAGGGATTCAGAAAATGAGTTAGTTAAAGATTGTATGATTAAATGGGCACAGAATTTTTCTCAACCAGTTATGATGGAAACATGGGAAAAAATATGGGTTCAGAATGTTAAATTTACACAGTCACAAAATTTGCAAGAAAATTTTTATAAAATGTTTTACAGATGGCATTTAGATCCCAAGAAATTGTCTTGTATGTACCCTAACGTTCAACCAAAATGTTGGAGATGTGAGTGTCTAGATGCTACATATTATCATATTTGGTGGACTTGCAGGAAAGTGAGGGCTTTTTGGATAAAAATCTGGTGGGTTATGCAAAATGTTTTGAAGAAAAAAATACAATTTTCTCCGCAATTATTTTTATTGGGTATAGTTAAAGATTTTACACTGGGTGAAACAAAATTGATTTTGTATATGGTGACAGCAGCTAGGTTGTTGATTGCCCAATATTGGAAGAGTGATGCCTTACCGACTTTGAACCAATGGACTCAGAAGATGGCTGGATTTGCAGAAATGGCGAAGATTTCAGCCTTTTTAAAAGATCAGACACATGAGAACTATATACAGGAATGGAAAAAGTGGACTGAATATATACAGAATAAATATCAGATTAGAAAATATTATGTAGTTTTCAGCTGAGGGGGATTGATGGTTATGCTAGTAAATAGAAAAAAAGATATGGAAGGGATGAATAACATATATATTGTTTGGAATTATTAGTATTGCATATAGGGGAAGGGGAGGGAAAGGGGTGGTGGGGGAGGGTTAGGGTGGGACTCGTAGGGAACTATATTTTTGTAAATGTAATTTGTATAATGTTGGGGAAGGGGGGGAAGGGGGAAAATTTGTATGTGTAAAACTTTTTCAATAAAAAAAAAGAAAAAAACAGTTCAGGTGAGATCTGCATATGTAGGCCAATGATATGATGATGATGTTATCCATTCAGTCGTGTCTGACTCTTGGCGATTCTAAGGACCAGGTCTCTCCACATCTTCTGATCTTGCACTGCTTCTGTCAGCGTTCCAGAAAACCCCACTCCAATTAAAATATTAGGACCAGAAGTTTCCACGCTGCCAGCTTCTTTGAGTTGCTCTATGTTCTGGCTGGTGTCAACTTTGATGGTGTCCAGCCACCATGTTCCTTGACAGCCTCGGTTCCTTTTACCGCTAACATGAAGTAGAAATATGATTTGCATTCTTTATATTTATTCTTTTCAACTCAAGTTGTGTTCTTCTTTTATTTTTATATACAGTCTTGTTATTGTTCTATGCTTTACATCCTATATCTTAATAGAGTAAAAAGAGTAAAAATGGAATATTAGGACAGGGACGGTAGGCACGCTGGTGCACTTATGCATGCCCCTTACAGACCTCTTAGGAATAGGGTGAAGTCAACACTAGACAGTTTAAGATTAAAGTTTTGGGGGTTTGGGGAAGAAACTACAAAGTCAAGTAGTGCATTCCAGGCATGGACCACTCTGTTACTAAAGTCATATTTTCTGCAATCGAGTTTGGAATGGTTTACCTTGAGTTTGTATCTA
This sequence comes from Ptyas mucosa, assembly GCA_012654045.1. Classification (NCBI taxonomy): domain Eukaryota; kingdom Metazoa; phylum Chordata; class Lepidosauria; order Squamata; family Colubridae; genus Ptyas; species Ptyas mucosa. The sequence continues at coordinate 24,390 of WNWU01011714.1, forward strand.
TTATTTGCTCATGTATTGTTCTAGTTGAAGCTGAAGTAGTCAGTGACAGGAAGGACATTGTGGCAAGAGAATTTTATGTACTATGCTTAGGTCAGAGTGAAGTCAGCGTCGTTCTAAGTTGTTTAAGCCCAAAATTTGGAGTCTGGTGGCATAAGGTGTTTTATTGCAGTTAGAGGAATGGAGGACTCTTCTCGTAAAATATCTCTGTACTTTCTTGATTGTATTTATGTCCGATATGCAGTGAGGGTTCCAGACAGATGAGCTGTATTCAAGAATTGGTCTAGCCAATGTTATGTATGCTCTTGTTAGTAGTACAACATTTACCAGAGAAGAAGCTACGCAATTAGGTTAACAACTCTTAATGCCTTTTTGGCAATGTTGTTACAGTGGGCTTGGGCACTTAGATCTTTACAAATGAGTATGCCAAAGTCCTTGACAGAGTGAAGGTCATCTACAAGGTTATGTCCATCTAATTTGTATTTTGTGTTTTGATTTTTTTTTTGTCAATGTGAAAGACAGAGCATTTGTTGGTTGAGATTTGAAGTTGCCACATGTTAGACCAATCTGTAGAATAGAATTCTTTATTGGCCAAGTGTGATTGTACACACAAGGAATTTGTCTTTGGTGTATATGCTCTCAGTGTACGTAAGGAGAATAAAATACATTCATCAAGAATAAAAAGATACAACACTTAGTGATAGTCAAGGTTACTAATAAGCTATCAAATTGTACTAGGAAACAAATAAAAACAATATAAATTGAAAGCTACAAGCAACATGGTTATAGTAATAAGTGGGAAGAGATAGATACCAGGAAGTAAGAGAAGAATAATAGTAATACAGTCTTAGTAAATTATTTGACAGTATTGTGGGAATTAGTTGTTAAGCCGAGTGATGGCATTCAGGAAAAAAACTGTCCTTGTGTCTGGTTGTTCTGGTGTGCAGTGCTCTATAGTATTGTTTTGAGGGTAGAAGTTGAAACAATTTATGTCCAGGATGTGAGGATCATAAATTGTTTCAACTTCTACCCTCAAAACAACGCTATAGAGCAGTGCATCGCAGAACAACTAGATACAAGGATATGTCTAATTTAATATGTTTTATAATTTAATAATTTATATTAAATTATAATTTAATAAATTTAATATGATTCAGTGTGTAATTAATAATGTATCATCCTAGGATGTTCATGAGTAGCAAGTTGGATTTATTAAAATTTAGTATTTTGAACTTCATTTGTCCCCAAATATAGCATAGTATTCTTGATTACTTTTGCAGATCAGTGATGCAATTGTTTCAGAGGCTCTCAATGATAAAAGTCAATTCCCCTTTTTCCACCGGATTCTCCCCAAAAAAGGGATCACATATCCAGCAATTGTCCAGCTGCTCCTCCATTTCAGATGGACCTTGATTGGTCTTTTTACTTCCGACACAGAGGAGGGAGAGAATTTCATGAGGATTTTTACTCCTATGCTTGTCAGGAATGGAATTTGTGTTGTTATATCACGACAATTCTCAGTGACTGGGCAAACAAAACCCCTCAGGGATGCCATCTCTAAGTGGAGACAAATCAATGTTTTTGTGAACTACATAGAAACTGTTAATGTTTGGGACAGAATCCATACTTTGCAGTTAACATTTGAAAGTTTGACAGGACCGATTGAAGGGAAAGTCTGGATCGTGGAAAGCATCGAGTATTTGGTAGTGGGACAGGAGAATCTTTACAAATATGTCCATAGTATTTGGAGCTTTGCTTTTCAGGAAAAAGCAAGGCCTGAGGATTCTGAACCCAATCTATTTGTGGAAATGAAATTTGCAGATCGGTCTTTTCACTGTTCTTATTCAAAGCACATTTCTTCTGTGAAGGATCGGAAAAGATGCACCCAGAAAGCACCGCTGGAGCCTGGAGAGGAAAGGAGAAGTATATGGATCCCATTTCACCTCCATTTGCACAGTGTTATTAGGACTCTGGCCTATGCCTTGAAAGCTGCATATTCTTCCCAATCCAGGAGGAGAAGCAAAAAGGGCCAAGAGAGGTTGGGGGTCCCAAGGCTGCAGCCATGGCAGGTAGGGAGTCCCTACCAGGATCCATGAAACTCTAAGGGAGGGTGAGGAACAGCGGTGGGTTTCAATTTTTTTTACTACCAGTTCTGTGGGTGTGGCTTGGTGGGTGTGGCATGGCTTGGTGGGCATGTCAGGGGAAGAATACTGTAAAATCTCCATTCTCACCCCACTCCAGGGGAAGGTAACTGCAAAATCCCCATTTCCTCCCGATCAGCTGGGACTTGGGAGGCAGAGAATAGATGGGGGTGGGGCCAGTCAGAGTTTTTACTACCGGTTCTCCGAACTACTTAAAATTTCCACTACTGGTTCTCCAGAACTGGTCAGAACCTGCTGAAACCCACCTCTGGCCAATATGGCTCTTCTCCTTGTTGTCTTTCCTCAAGGTGAGGAAAACCTCCTGTGATCTTTACCTTGCCCTTCCCTAAAACTGCTCCAGGTTATATGCAATGTCTACTCCAAGCATGATGCCTGCAAGAGGACCTAATACTTGAGAAGGGATCTCTTTCATTCACTTCCTGAGATTTTTATGGGTGTATTTCCTTCTTTCCATGTGCATCAAACTGCTGACTTACATTCAGCTTGCAGTCAACTACTGTTTTGAGTTTATTTTCAGAAGTATTCTTACCGTGTTTGCTATCCCTCGTCCTTCTTTTCTCGCATCTCATTTTACTTCTTCCAAGTGTAGAACTTTGCATGAGTCTGTCTCTTAACATTCCATTCAGACTTTTTCCCCCAGACATTTTAGTAAACCTTTAAGAAATAGTATGAGAAAACATACAAATGTGTTGGTAGGAGATTTGTATTATAAGAGTTGTAAGAGTCTCTTAATGTACTCTTACAATAATGTAAAATCAGCTCGTATGGTTCTATGGAGATTCTCGGTCATCCAGGTCATGGTTCTCCCAAAGGTACTTTTTCTAGTTTTTCTTTGAAGATATCTCACTTCTCATCCAAGAAGCTTCTTCAGCTTTCACCTCAGTGATGGGATTCAATTTTTTTTTATTACTGGTGGCTTGGTGGGTGTGGCATGGCTTGGTGAGCATGGCAGAGGAAGGATACTGTAAAATTTCCATTCCCTCCCAACTCCAGGGGAAGGTTAGTGCAAAAGCCCCATTTCGTCCCTATCAGCTGGGACTCAGGAGGCAGAGAATAGATGGGGGTGGGGCCAGTCAGAGGTGGTATTTACCAGTTCTCTGAACTACTCAAAATTTCTGCTACCGTGGAAAATGGTAACACTAGTTCTCCCAACTCACTCTATTTGCAAGAAAAGACCACCTGGGATAAGAAACCAAGGTTTCTGCTTTTAAACTTCCTGAGTGTTTCTTTTCTAGTTCCATTCATTTCTGGAGAAAAATGAGTTTTGCAATATTTCCCATCGGAAATTGTACTTGGACCAAAATGGAGATGTAACAGCAGATCTGAATGTCATAACCTGGATGTTTATTCCCTCATTGGATTCTATCGATGAGCAACTGGGAAGTTTTGAAAAGCAGAGATTTACACTCAATGAAGATACTCTGTCATTGCTAAACTTTCTCAACATGGTAGGAGAAATATTGGTGTCCCTTCTCTATTTCCAAAAGCCTGAGCACCCATTTCAAGTTGGTTTAGCCTAATCAACAAGGTGGTTGACCTTCCATGAGGATTTAATGTGGGGAGTAGAAATCTCACAGGTTTTTTTTTTTTTTGACTGCTTAGAAGGCAGGTTCCTTTACATGCTAAAATATGGACTTTTGTTTTAAGCTGATTCTGCACTATTCGACATAAGATACTGAATGACAATTTTTCAGAACACAGATCATGGCCCTCTTGTGCATGCTATACAATCCTATACAGTACAACACCATAAAACTGATGAGAGAGTCCCACAAGTGCTGATGATTGTGATACTGATAGATTCAATTTTTCTTGTTCCTTGTTCTAAAATAGCAAAGGAGAAGGCAATTCTGTTAAACAGTTGCCATAAACAGAAGGGAGAACTGATGGAGCTGTTCAGCTGCCTTGACCGAAAGCACATTCCACACATGCCTTTCTCCAGATTGTGTCCCAATCTGGTTACCGGAGCCAGAAGGAGGGGTGTGGTTTCTACAGCCTTAAATTACTTCGTTGGAGAATGTGATTTATGAAATATCCAGGGAGGAGTGGGGAAACAGGGTCATAGGGTGCCATAAATTACGTGTAGGCAGAGCTGACTCTGCTTGGTTAATTGCCAAAATGTTGCTCCTAATAAATAACTGGATTTCTTTTGAAACTTGGCTCGAGGCTCATGAATTAATTAGGGCATCCTTCAGAAACTTTACAGACCCCAGGTTCAGGTTTGGACTGAACAAATGATGTGGAAACAAAATATCCCCTTGGTTCCTGTGGCAAATATGCCTTGGGATTCAGATTGTCTTGGCTGGGCACAGTGTCCCTTAAAAAGGAAGGACCATAGTCAATAAAAGTTTTAAGCAGGCCAGATGTAACCAAAATTATCCATGGTTTCCTTTCACTCCAGTGGGATAGAGCACTAGGTTTTCTAGTCATTGGAAGGAAATCCAAGATATTGAATTCACCTGAAATCATGATGACTGGTCTGATGTGAGATAATGCCCTGCCCTAGAAAACTGGAGCAGTGAAACATGACTTTGATTGAAAAAAAAATATTGGAAGTAACGAGATAATTTGAAATTAAATGTACTTAGATTTGGCTTTTGGCTTGTAAGAGAGCATGTCACCTTTGAATCGGGGGTCTCCAACCTTGGCAATTTTAAGACTTGTGGACTTGTGGACTTCAACTCCCAGAATTCCTCAGCCAGCTCACTCTTAAAGTTGCCAAGGTTGGAGAGCCCTGCTTTGAATGATATTGTTTATCATGATTGCTTCCTACATTACTGAGCAGAAACGAGGCTCCAAATTTATCTAATAATAAATGTGACTCTGTCTTTCCATGCCAGTTGGTGACCCCTCATCGTAGTTCTTCAACAGGAAAGACCTTATCTTGGATATCTAGCTGGGCCTTAGAAATAACTTTTTCCCACAAAGGGCTCATATTCATCTCCTGCTGCAAAGGATGCTTGAAATTTTGAGGGACAAAATGTCCTTATCTCATGACGTTATCTCTATATCATCTATCAACACTTTAGACAGTAGGCACTTGGTTTTAGTCTCGTATAATTAAGAATGCAGCTCTAAGAGTTTAATATGAATTAAACAGGGATGGGCTTCAAAAATTTTACCAAGGGGTTCTCTGCCCGATCGCTGGGTGGGCATGGCCATGGTGGGCATGTCCTTTTCGGCTTCCTGCACCACAGCAGGGGTGGCACTTTTGCCTTCCCGGGCTCCAGAGGCTTTCCTCGAGCCTCCAGGAGGGCGAAAATGGCATCCCCAGGCTCCGGAGTCTCTCTGGAGGCTGGAAACAGGCCTGTTTTTTTCCTGAACATCCGGTAGGCCTGTTTTTCACCCTCCCTGAGCCTCCACGCATGCCCTGCACTTACTTGCATCCAAAACAGGCTGCGTGGGGACCTCTGGGAGGAGTGGGGTGGGCAGGGCCAGCCAGGAGTGGGATTTGGAAGTTCTCCAAACTGCACAGAATCTTAGCTAGAGGTTCTCCCAAACCCCTGTGATCCCCTCTTGGAGTTAAAGTAAAATATACAAGTAAACAAGGATCTTCTCTTTTAACATTGACACCTCTATTGTAAGGACCCTTTCCTATGTATCTTAACCAGGAGACTATTTTAGACTACTTTCAAAGGGGATGAGCTTTCCAAAGTTTTATGTAGTCTTGAACCTCTGCACAGTGGTAAGCTTCTTTCTTCATCATAGTTTTATTCTATTTTTACAAATATAATAGAATAGAGCTTTAGCAAATGTTTTAGAATGATTCTGATTCTATCATTTAACACAAATGCATCATCCTACTTTAAAATCATGGCTATGTGAAGAATGGAGCAGTAATTTTTAATACAGCCATGCGAAGGAAACCACTGGTTGCCACGTAATGCTTAAAAATCTTTTCTTAATTCCACCTCTCCTAACTTTATTAAGTAGAAAAGTCCTTTATTTTAATGAGACATTCCAAAAGCAAAAGGGATGAATGACTGGAGATTCTCAGTCATCCAGGTCATGGTTGTCCCAAAGGTGCTTTTTCTGGACTTTGCCTCTTCTCCTGAAACTATTTGAGAACAGGTGGCTCAGTGGCTAGGATGCTGAGCTTGTCGATCGAAAGGTTGGCAGTTCAGCAGTTGGAATCCCTAGTGCCACGTAATGGGGTGAGCTCCCATTACTTCTCCCAGTTTCTGCCAACCTAGCAGTTCGAAAGCACATAAAAAATGCAAGTAAAAAAATAGGGACCACCTTTGGTGGGAAGGCAACAACGTTCCGTGTGCCTTTGCTGTTTAATCATGCCAGCCAAATGACCAAGGAGACATCTTCGGATAGCGCTGGCTCTTTGGCTTTGAAACAGAGATGAGCCCCCTAGAGTTGGGAATGACTAGCACGCATGTGTGCGGGAATCTTTACCTAGAGAGTTCCGACTTATCTAAGTGAAGACCAGAGACTCTTTCATTTCGAATATTCATTTCGACCTTTATTTTCTATGGATGGTGAGTGCTAACATATTATATTTTTTTTTGGCATTGCTGATTTTTCTGTTTAGTCTCTGCCTCAGTCCAAATGTGTGGAAAATTGTCACCCTGGATTTGTCAAGCAGGCCCGAGAAGGAGAGCCAGTTTGCTGCTACAACTGTGTTCCTTGTCCAGAGGGGACCATCTCCACTCAGGAAGGTGGGTCACTCCAAAGAAAAGGGCAGGCCTTATGGAAGTGAATTCATTCAGAGCATTTTCATGAAAGGGCAGGTTAAAAGACAGATAGAAGCCCAACTGTTCTTTTGTTCATCTTCTAATTGCTCAATTTATTATCTAAGGTGAGGAATAGCAAAAAGAAATTGAAAAAGGAGCTAGTTAGAGAGAGTATGATTTGGCAGATTGGGCAAGCTTTACTACTGTCAGTTTTTTAAATTTGTATTTAATCTGCTGAACAGAACAGAAAAGAATAACAGAGTTGGAAGAGATCTTGGAGATCTTCTACTCCAACCCCCTGCTCAAACTGGAGACCCTATACCTGAGATGGCGAACCTATGGCACACATGCCACAGGTGGCATGTGGAGCCATATTAGTGGGCATGCCAGCTCAGCTCTGGGGTGCATGTGCGCACCTGCCAGCTGATTTTCGGGCCTTCTGGGCCCACCAGAGGTAGGGAAACAAGCTGTTAACTGCTTCTGGAGGGCCTGGCGGTGGATGGGGAAGGCCTGTTTTTCTTTCTTACCTGGCTCCAGAGCCTCTCTATTTATCTGGGAAGGGCGAAAACAGCCTTTCCCACTCCCTTGGAGGCCCTACGGAGGCTGAAAGGGCCCATTTCCTGACTCCCGGTGGGACAGGAAGTGACTTTTTTGCTGTCCCCAGCCTCCAGAGACTCTTAGAGAGGCTTCTTGAGACTCCTAGAGAGGTTCTGGAGGCTGGGGACAGCAAAAAACATCACTTCCGGACAGTTAGAACAATTAATCAGTGGAACAACTTGCCTGCAGAAGTTGTAAATGCTCCAACACTGGAAGTTTTTAAGGAGAGATTAGATAACCATTTGTCTGAAGTGGTGTAGGGTTTCCTGTCTAAGCAGGGGGGTTGGACTAGAAGACCTCCATGGTTCCTTCCAACTCAGTTATTCTATTTCTATTTCTATTCCAGGCAAATGGCTGTCCAGTGTGTTCTTAAAAGCCTCCAGCAGTGGAGTACCCATAACCTCTGAAGACAAGCCGTTTCAGTTGTTAATTGTTCTACCAAGAAATTTCTCTTTAGTTCTAGCTTGTTTCTTTGCTTCAGTAGTTTCCATCCACTGTTCCTTGTCTTGCCTTCTGGTGCTTTGTAAAATAGGTTGGCCCCTTCTTTTCTGAGGTAGCCACTCAAATATTGGAACATACATTGAGTTCAGTTTGTCAGCCAGTTATAGTTTTCTTCTATATTTTAAT